>LFYR01000650.1:203122-216249 GCA_001185155.1 Zostera marina | reverse complement strand
TGATGGGGCCGCCCGGATCATCCGAACGGGCTAATGTCTTCGGCGTAACTTGGGCTCTCTTCTATTCGTCTTGCTGGGCCTCGCTCCTAGACTTCTTCATGGGCCTGGGCTGGTAACTTGGGGGTACCATCAGTACTCCCCCCCCTCTTCCTATAAATAGGTTGCTTTCCTTTATTTGATTCACTTTCTCCTCATTTTACCATGTCTTCTCTTGATGATTTGTTGCAGGAACTGGGCTACGAGTTGGCACGTCAGCGAGGTGTTTGGCCAGATGATCTTCTTCAGTACCTCTGTGACATTGAAGATTTTGTTGTGAGTAATCCTCGTTTGTCTCAACTGGTCTCGGAAGTCTCGCACCGCGTTCGCGCTCTTCAGCAAGTCAGCAATGGTACCGGTGTTGTTGTTCCAATCGCAGCAACTGTTTCCCGCAACCGTCGGTCTGATACTCCGTTCGGTCCTGCTATCCCTGCTGCCGTCTTTGGCGTTGCCTATGCTCCCCCCCCCCTGGGGCCCCTGATACTCAGTTTCCGTACTTCTTCAGCCGCCGCCTCCTTCCTATCTCCTCTTAGCGGCCTCATTTTCTGCCTTACTGGTCGTACGTGCTTCCCTATTGCTAATTTGTGTTCCGTAAGGCTCCGGTCGATCCCTTTGAGTTCTGTTACGTCTTTGGCGAACAGATCTTCGTTCTCTTTGAGCAGTTTTATGATATCATTCTTAATTCTTTGCGGAAGGTCGGTACCTACTTGTATGTTGCCACCACCTACTTCCACTACTACCGTGTCTGAAGCAGGCTTGAACTTTGGGCGCTCCTCCTTGACAGTATGTGGGAGTTTGTTCTTTTCTTCCGCTGCAGTCATTACTTGCTCTGTCGAGTTTATATAACATTCTCTTGCTTTCTTTTGTGAACCTTTAACTGTGCATATCCCTGCTTCCGATGGAAATTTTAAACATTGATGCAGAGATGATGTTACTGCCCCAAATGCATGTAATGCTATTCTTCCTAGTATTGCGTTGTATCCCGACGAAAATGGCACCACCGAGAACTTCACTATCACTGTTGTTTCCTGCGCAAACCTTCCCAATGTTATTGGGATGTCTATTGTTCCTAGCATTTGGACTTCTCCCTGGCCGAACCCAGTAATTGGCGTACCGCACGGGCCCAAATCTGCCCTGCAAAATCCCAACTGATCAAACGCGCTCCAATATAACACATCTACTGAAGCTCCTGTGTCCACTAGTACTCTGTTTAGTCTAATCCTTTCCTTGTCCTCCCTCTGTACAATAGGTGTTATAACCAATGGGTCATGATGTGGAACTGTGATTCCTGTCAAGTCCTTATTTGAAAAATGGATATCCTCCCCTGTTTTGATTTTTTTTATTATTCCATCCGTCCGACTAAGATCCTGTGCATATCTTTTTCCTTCGAATCCTGTTCCTCCTCTGGCTGCTTCTCCTCCTGATATTGATATGTTTCTTTGATTCTTCGTTGACGTTTCCTTGCGGCCTTTTGGTGGTAGTTTGTCGCTTCAGGATTTCTTTATTTTGGCGGATAGCCTTATTTGGTCCTTCGACCTTGATGCCCTAAGGCTTTTTTCCTTACAGAATTTCCTTACTTTTTTCCTGTCTTCACAGAATTTCCTTACTTTTTCCCCTGTGAACTGCGTTCCATTATCTGTTACTTTTGCCCTAAGGCTTTTTCATTTTGGCGGGAGGCCTTATTTGGTCTTCTGACCTTACTGCCCTAAGGCTTTCTTCCTTACAGAATTTCCTTACTTTTTTCCATGTCTTCACAGAATTTCCTTACTTTTTTCCCTGTGAACTGCGTTCCATTATCTGTTACTTTTTCCCTAAGGCTTTTTCATTTTGACGGGAGGCCTTATTTGGTCTTCTGACCTTACTGCCCTAAGGCTTTTTTCCTTACAGAATTTCCTTACTTTTTTCCATGTCTTCACAGAATTTCCTTACTTTTCCCCCTGTGAACTGCGTTCCATTATCTGTTACTTTTGCCGTAAGGCTTTTTCATTTTGGTGGGAGGCCTTATTTGGTCTTCTGACTTTACTGCCTTAAGGCTTTCTTCCTACAGAAATTTCCTTACTTTTTTCCCTGTCTTCACAGAATTTCCTTACTTTTCCCCCTGTGAACTGCGTTCCATTATCTGTTACTTTTGCCGTAAGGCTTTTTCATTTTGGCGGGAGGCCTTATTTGGTCTTCTGACCTTACTGCCCTAAGGCTTTCTTTCTTACAGAATTTCCTTACTTTTTTCCATGTCTTCACAGAATTTCCTTACTTTTTTCCCTGTGAACTGCGTTCCATTATCTGTTACTTTTTCCCTAAGGCTTTTTCATTTTGACGGGAGGCCTTATTTGGTCTTCTGACCTTACTGCCCTAAGGCTTTTTTCCTTACAGAATTTCCTTACTTTTTTCCATGTCTTCACAGAATTTCCTTACTTTTCCCCCTGTGAACTGCGTTCCATTATCTGTTACTTTTGCCCTAAGGCTTTTTCATTTTGGCGGGAGGTCTTATTTGGTCTTCTGACCTTACTGCCCTAAGGCTTTTTTCCTTACAGAATTTCCTTACTTTTTTCCCTATTTTCACAGAATTTCCTTACTTTTTTCCGTCTTTCGACCTCGTTGCCCTACGGCATTTTGTGGCGGGTGGCCTCGTTTTGTCTTCCGACCTCGTTGCCCTACGGCATTTTGTGGCGGGTGGCCTCGTTTTGTCTTCCGAACTCGTTGCCCTACGGCATTTTGTGGCGGGTGGCCTCGTTTTGTCTTCCGATCTCGTTGTCCTACGGCATTTTGTGGCGGGTGACCTCGTTGTCCTACGGCATTTTGTGGCGGGTGACCTCGTTGCCTTACGGCATTTTGTGACGGGTGGTCTCGTTTGGTCTTTCGACCTCGTTGCCCTACGGCATTTTGTGGTGGGTGGCCTCGTTTGGTCTTTCGACCTCATTTTGTAAACATATATATAAAGGTGTTTGTATTGAGATAAAACTTACCATACGGGCTTTTGTTCCTTACCACCAAATATCCTTTCGCCTCGTAGTATCCTCCATTTCTGTACGAAACGAGTGAATATGATCCCCTGGGTCTGTGGTTCCATCGTACATAGTCATCTTCGGGGCCCTCTAGGGCTTCTTCGCCGCCTGTTGGTATGGGCTGGTCTAAGTAGCCGATTGATGGCCGTACGGGTGCCCTATCACTTCCCTGTGTATTTCTGTCCGTTAGTGATAACATTCGCTCTTGCAGTTGCCTCTTATTGTTTTGCAACTCCGTGATAATCAAAAGGAGTCGATCCTTCCTTCCATTTTGCGGTTTGCGGTTTGCGAAATGCTCTTCTACATCCCATTTGTTCGTTCCTGTGTTGCTCGGGTGACCTTGACCTTGATCGACTTTGTGTCAACCAACGTATAGACACATTATCCCTTGGCGCTGGTTTGTCAACAGGCCAAGGATTTTCCCACGCTTGCAGTTGAGGATGGTAAGGCGCCTCTTCAATGTTTTCCTCCACACGCATCGGTTCCTCTAAAATGTGATTTTCAGTTGGAACCGGTGGTTGTTGATCTTCTCCGTTCGCCTCCACCGCCGTTGTGATTCCTAAATTCAGAAGGTTACGTGTTCGATTCACGTCAGGTTCACCACTGATCAGGTCCCTTTGGGAAGGTGACTGATCTTCTCTATTCCCGTATAATCACCAGTATCTTACAAGTAAATTCTAAGTATATTACAAGTAAATCTCCCCCCTTTACACTTCACCCCTAGGGGTATTTATACAATTTCCTACCGGACTCTAGACCCTGCACTTTCGGACTAGGATCCGACCTAACGGACCCGACATACTTGGGGTGCAACCTTTGGAGAGTTAACCGCTCGGGCTGACGGGTCCGCCCAATCGGCCTGGTCGGGCGAGTGCCCGTGAGGCGACTTGGGCCTTCCTCTTTCGTTCACCTCGTTGGGCCTTGCTTCTGGACTCCTTTGTGGGCTTGGGCTGATGAATTGGGGGTACCATCACTAGGCTCCCAAGAATCGGAATTGGACACCGTCATGACGAAGAAATGAAAAAAGTTAAACAATGGAGAGAAGAAACTGTAGATTAAATTTGTCATTTACCTTGAGGGAAGTGCGATAAGTGGATATCTACAACAATAAAAATCAACCCCTAAAAAATGAATTGATGGGCACAGTTCTCCCTAGGCTAGGGTTTGATGCAAGCAAGATCTGGTTAATGATGTTGAAGATGGAAAAAAGAAAGAGAAGACGGACTAGATGCAGATCGATTGGATGAACATGTATAAAAACGATTTTAGCCGGAAGTTGGGTACCACCGATGTGGCTGAGAAAAAAGGATTCAAGCCAGATGCGGAGGCGGTGGCAGAGGCAGATGCTGCTGATGATGAAGATTTGCTCGACAATCCTCTTTTCTCGCTGTCGCTGATAAGTTGTGAACAATCAGATCCATAAGAAATTAACCTGGAAGAAGCCAAATGGGAAAAAATGACCTCCCCATAAAAGATTTTTTTTACTCAAAATGTTACAGATACCTCACCTCTGCCTGATACGCAAACTTCTCACCGGATGCCTCCTCGAAACTACCAACTCATTAAACCGGTTTCCACTTCACCCCTATATTACACCATAAACTAGAAGTCGCAGAAAGAAATGAGTTATTATTTTTTTAATGCAGGACGTACCGGGGGTTTTGGGAATGAATGTTCTTCCGGTTGAATGGAGGACAGTGACGGATATATTTAAACGCGATGAAAGTCGAAAACGCAGACAGTAGAGGGGAGCTCGTCCGGAGAACAGTAGACGGGGGATGCCGGAAATATCGTCGATCACTAAAAAATTAAATCGTTCTTGGGAGGGAAGAGTAGGGAAGGAAGAGGGTTTTGTAGTAGGACAGCTACTAGGTAAGCTATTACTAATCTACTTACTAGCTAGTACAGAGATACTAACACCTTCCATGTTAGTAGGATATTTTCCATTTTTTTTATCCTAAACATGCAGGTTGCTACCAAAAAAAAATCGACCATCCAGGTTCTCATATAAAACGGACGTCGGTGATGGAAGAGAGTTCTCATAAGAACTTTTTTTACCTGATATGGACCAATCTTCAGACTTTTAGTGATGGGTTACATCTAAGGGTAGCAATAACATACACAATTCGTAAAAAAACACGACACAATTTTAACACAACACGAACACGACACGTTTATAATAATATCGGGTTAATGTCTAAAGTTTTAATACTAGTGTCATTTTATTTTTTTCCTCTAAAAGCACGATACGACACAATTATATAACACGATAATACGAAGATATACTATTATAATAAGGGTAAAATAATATTTTTATGTAAAAACCTTTAAGTTTTATATAAAATATTATATCTATATATAATAAAATAATAAGGGTAAAATAATAATTATATAATAAGGTAAAATAATAAAAATCAACAATTATTATAATTAAAATAATAAAATAACAGTGTTGTGTCAATGAAAAAATTAAAATAGTTACAGCAGCTTTAATAGAACTTTAATAGTTCTGAATATATATTATCTTCGTGTTTTATTTTTATTATGATTGGTCGGATAATATATATTATTGAGTTTGTTAAGTGTACAAGTGTATTATACAAAAAAAAAGACCAGAAAACTCGGAGAAGGAACATTGATTATCCAAAATTAGATTTGAATGACGATAATATTCTAGAACACTTTAGAAGTAAGAAGCAATTAGATCGGTCGGTGTCAACCTGGTACAAAAAGTCTGCGGTTTTTTTTCACTTTCAGAATCAATCTGTCTTTCCGAACGGTTGGTGTTGTGTTTGCTTTTGGGTTCACTGCTAGAGTTACCTGTAACACTCGCTCTGCAGATTTATATAGACGAAGAAGGCTCTGGCTCAGATGATGTCTGCTCGGATCGAGAATCGGATCGGTATTTCATTCTTTTCCGTCACGATTCTTTGAATACTGTGTGTTTTTAACCTAAAAATCAAATCTTGAATTCTCTAAAAAGAAGAAAGGGGAGAGTTGCTTTGATTTGGGGATGGGTAACACCTGTATGGGTCCCAGAATGGGCAGTACCGGGATATTTGATTCCTTCACTGCAGCCATAGCCTGGCGGCCCCAATTCAATGATGGAGAACCACAGGTTGAAGAACAGTCCAAGGAGACTTCTGCCTCCTCCTCGGCTGCCCCAAACAAGCCACCGGAGCCAGTGAAGATCCCTGGTGAGGAGAGTCAGCACAGTGGTCAAACAATTACTGATGCCAAGAAGGAACAACAATCACAACAAAGAAAGGTACCAAATTTCATCAGGGCCAGGAGTGCAGGCCTCCTAGTCGACTCCGTCTTGCAGAGGCGCACGGAGAAGCTCAAGGATGTTTATACTATCGGGAAGAAGCTCGGACAGGGGCAGTTTGGAACAACACATCTGTGCATTGAGAAATCCACTAAGAATGAGTATGCATGCAAGTCGATTGCTAAACGGAAATTACTCACTGAGGAGGATGTCGAAGATGTTCGAAAAGAAATTAGGATAATGCATCATCTTGCTGGACATTCCAATGTGATCCAATTCAAAGGAGCGTATGAGGACCCTGGTGCTGTCCATCTTGTAATGGAATTGTGTGCTGGAGGTGAACTTTTCGATAGAATTATTCAGAAAGGACACTACTCGGAGAAAGCTGCTGCAGAGTTGGCGAGGGTGATTGTCAGTGTGGTCGAAACATGTCATTCACTTGGTGTCATGCATCGAGATCTCAAACCAGAAAACTTCTTATTTGTCAGCAAGAAAGAGAAATCTCCTCTCAAAACAATCGACTTTGGTCTTTCGGTATTTTTCAAACCAGGTAAACTGAACTGATATCCAATCATTTCATATAAATAGCTCAAAAAACAGATTTCTACATTTTGTCATGGAATTGAGTCGATACTTGATACTTTCTTTTAACAGCGAATAGATAGATAGCTGACATATCAAGGTGTTTCGCATACGAAATTAATGTTTCACATGTAATTTCCAGGTGACATGTTTAATGATGTTGTTGGCAGTCCATACTATGTTGCACCTGAGGTCCTGCGAAAGCATTATGGTCCAGAAGCAGATGTCTGGAGTGCTGGAGTTATAATCTATATTTTACTGTCCGGAGTTCCTCCATTTTGGGCCGGTGAACTACTTTTTCTTCCAACTCCCACCCTCTTTTCTGCCTTTTTGGTTTTTGCTTCCAATGATTACATGATGATGTACTTCAAAATTACATCGGTTGATTTCGTACAATATGCAGAAAATGAGCAAGGGATATTCGAACAGGTTTTGAAAGGTGAACTGGATTTCGCAACAGATCCATGGCCTGGTATTTCAGAAAGTGTAAAAGACTTGGTTAAGGAAATGCTCAATAGAGATCCGAAAAAACGCTTAACTGCTCATGAAGTTTTATGTAAGTTGCTATGAGAAATTAATCAAATTATGATAGTACGTTATTTCCAAGAGAGATTTAAAAATAAAACTAATTTAACTCTCAATAAGAGATCCCAGAAGAAATGCCTAACTGCTCGACTGCTTGCGAGTTTTATTGCAGGTCATCCTTGGGTATGTGTTGATGGTGTGGCTCCTGATAAGCCCCTTGACTCTGCTGTTTTAACTCGCTTGAAACAGTTCTCCGCAATGAACAAATTCAAGAAACTGACCCTTAGAGTATGAATTTACTTAAAGTTCATTTCAGGAACAAAAATTTCTAGAGGTCACTGGAAAAAAAAACAGCAGCTTAAAATTCAGTTAATGCTGGCCGGTGTGGCCGCTTGACATACTGTTAATATTTTCACAGGTGATTGCCGAAAGCCTATCTGAAGAAGAAATCGCTGGTCTGAAAGAAATGTTCAAGATGATTGATACGGATAACAGTGGTCAAATCACCTTTGAGGAACTAAAGGCTGGTTTACAGAAAGTTGGTGCTAATCTTAATGACTCTGAAATATCTACATTGATGGATGCGGTATGTGTGAATAACTGAATATGGATGCAATGATTTCCTAAAAAATCTGTTGTGTTCGATCTTAATAACACATTTAAACTTTCTGTTTATAATTTCCCCTTAAAATCGGCTATTTTTGTCACATTTGAAATCCAAATGTAGGCCGATATTGATAATAACGGCACATTGGATTATGGAGAGTTCATAGCTGCAACTATGCATCTGAATAAAGTCGAGAGAGAAGATAATATGTTTGCCGCTTTCACATATTTTGATAAAGATGGAAGTGGCTATATTACTCAAGATGAACTACAACAAGCTTGTGAGGAATTTGGTATCGCAGATACCAGCATTGAAGAACTGATACGTGAAGTTGATCAAGACAATGTAAGTTATTTAAAAAAAAAATCATTACCTTCTTTAGTTTTTGTCTAAGCCAACAGTGAATAATGAATCTGTGTAGGACGGTCGCATAGATTATAATGAATTTGCAGCAATGATGCAAATGGACGACCCTAATAACATGGCCGCGAATGGTTTCCAATCTAATTTCAACATTGGTTTGAGAGGTGCATTGAAACTCACTTAGTTTTACCTGCGACGTCATTTGGTTTGAGGTATATCATCTCTCCCTTTTGTTACTGGATTTTCTTATATATGTTCTGAAACTGTAAAACACTAAAACTGTCCTATTTATTCATCTTCAAAAGCTAGTTTTTCACTGTTTCAGAACTCTGTTATGTCATATGATCTTATGAGACCATCAAAATCTCTACAGTAATCTCCTAATCGAGGTTTATCGATTAGTTTTGAATTTTGAAGTTAGCTGAACACAAATTTGAGTGATTACTGATTACTTCATGATTATATTATTAGCAGACATTCATTCATATATGATGGCTAAATTGTTAATCTAATCTCATAAACATAAATCATGCTAGTTTTTTGAATCCTGAAGATTGAGAATTGCCAGCTGATGTATGTTCATAGGATAGATGAAATCTTTATTGCCATTGAAAGCTATTTTCGCCATCAAGACATTCATCGCCTCTGTTGGATGAAATGCATCCCAAAACACATATCGATCTCGATCTTCGCATGGAGTTTCAAATGGAAGACATGTCATCTCCCCTCTATTCCTTCCTACTCCACAGCACCCAGTGTCCACATTGTCAAATCCTATAACAAAATCATGAATAAACCCATCATCTTGTTTGATTTCATCTCAACTTAGGATTTAAGATTTAGAGTTTAATGATTACCATAAGATTTGCTGTTTGCCAGTATATGCATGAACATGTGGAAGATGTCGATGTATATAAACTTTGAACCGGGGAGATTGGAATTGAGCTTGTTCATTAATTTCTTCACCTTGTTGTTGTAGGGAACAATAAGCGTTTTGTCTAACTCCTTGTCGCATTGGCCGTCGGATTTACTGGCGAGGACACTCGGAATGCACCCCAAGGAACCCACTCCAGACAGTATAAATTTACGAGCTCCCAAATTGTAAAGTCTCTACAATCAGATTCAGATGAGATATTAAATGTGAGATATATAGTTTGAGATAATTAAATTTTATTTATCCAATGAAAAGATCTCGACAATAGATTCTTAAACGAAAGTGTTTGTACTTACAGTGAGTTGTTGGTCGAACAATCCGACCAAGAGATCGGAGAACTCATCTCCGGTGTACTTATCCTTGGTGTTGAAATTAGGTAAAAGGTAGTTATTGAGATAGTCATTGCTTCCCATTCCAACGAAGAACAAGCAATTGCTTATCACATTAGCGAGTTCGTCGGCACCGAGGTTCCCGGTGATCTGATCCAATGTGCTCACGAAGTTCTTGATCTGCTGATTAAAGGGTATTCTTCCTATCTACATTAATCAAAATCATAAACCCTAATTACTCAGAATCCAAAATTAATTAGAACAGTAGTAGAGATCCATAATTAATTGGCTCACGAAGTTCCGGCCGGTTTCATCTAAGATCCCTGAAGCGGCAGAAGCATAGTTGATACCATAAATGAAGTCATCCTCGGCATTTGCTTCAGAATGAGCTGGGATAAACGGCAAACCGACAAGATTTGCTGCACCGACGTCCACAAGCTCAATCACAGATTCACAACCCTACAAAATATATACGCATATGTGCATGGTAAAAAAAGTATATACGTACAGATTTCGTCAACTATGGTGAGACCGTTGCAGAATCTTCCGGTAGGACCAGACCGGAAATCGATCCCGTAGGGATAGTAGTTTGCTCTGGCAAATGTAGGTAGACCATTGTTATTTCCATTATCAATAAGAGAATCTCCAAACACAAACATAGCCGGAACCAACGACGACCCTTTCCCTCCTCCTATACCACCACGGCGATCACTCTTCGGCAATACTTCTTGGTCCAAGGAGCTCACATCTGAGATCAGAAACAGCATGCATGCAGCTACTGCCATAGTCTGCAACAGCATTCTGAACGAGCCCATTTCCGATGAGGAGAGGAAAGGCCGGTAAACACAATGCTTATGTAGATCGAGGAAGACGGTGGTGGTTGGCAGAAACAGTTATTAAATGATAGTAAATTGCTTACAAGTAGTTAGAAGACACTTGGTTGATATTGGTCTGAGACTCTGAGCAGTGAGCATTGGGCAGTTCCTCGTCGGACTTCCGATCTTGGTCGTTGAGTAGTCATGTGATTTTATTAAATAACTCCCTAAACTTTTCTCATTATGAAATTCTCCACTATAATTGAATTAATTCTAGATATGCCCTCATGGTATATATTACAAGTTACAACTAGTAGTGCTGTAGTGGACAGTTACAGGCGCCCAACTACTGCGATACGATATATGGAGACGGAGAAGGCGGCAGATCTAGTTGATCGATCTAATGGCGGGAGAATATGATTACTTGTTCAAGGTGGTTTTGATCGGAGATTCAGGCGTCGGAAAATCAAATCTCCTTTTCCGATTCACTCGTAATAGCTTTTACGTCGACTCTAAATCCACCATCGGTGTCGAATTCGCCACCCGCACTCTCCAGGTGATCTTTCTTTTTTCATTGATTACCTAGGTAGACGATCGATCGATCGATTCTGACTATAAATTAATAAAAATAAGCACAACAGATAGACGGGAAGATGGTGAAAGCACAAGTATGGGATACGGCAGGGCAGGAAAGATATCGTGCGATCACAACGGCGTACTACAGAGGTGCGCTTGGAGCGTTGATGGTATACGATGTTACAAAAACGAACAGCTTCGAAAATGTGAGTCGATGGATGAAGGAGCTTCGTAATGTTGCAGATCCAGATATAACGATCATGTTAGTCGGGAACAAAACCGATCTGGCTCATCTCAGATCTGTTCTATCCTCTGATGCCATGGATTTTGCGCAGAGAGAAGCTTTGTCCTTCATCGAAACCTCTGCATTAGACGCCACGAATGTTGAGAAAGCTTTTCTGAGTGTGCTTGATGAGATCTATCGAAAATGTACCAAGAATGTGTCGTTTCTGACGGCTGGTGGATCGCATGATCGTGGTAAAGTGATTAAGGAGGGAGAACAGATTAACATACCTCTCACGCCGTCTCAGCCAGACGGTAAGAAACGATGTTGTTTTTCTTCCTAGTAAAATCATAGTTATTGTGATAAGTTGCGTAAATTTTTTTTAATTAAAATTATTGAATTTTTTAAATTTAATATAAGTTAAAAATGTCGATATGTCCGAGTAGTTAAGGAGACGGACTTGAAATCTGTTGGGCTTTGCCCGCGCAGGTTCGAACCCTGCTGTCGACGATTAGATATTTAGTTTTCCTTAGCTGATGGAGCTTCTATACTTATAGTTATAGATATAGGAAAATTTTCCAGTGCAATCCATGTCATGCATCTGGCATCTAAAGGCCATTATTCCGTTAGGTTATTACTCTTTCCACACGCACGTTACACGCTCCAGATCTCAAGATTAATTGTGTGAAGTTCAGAAACATTACCTAATTAAAAGAAATAGTATAGTTAAGTTGACTTTTGTAAAACTGTTATTATTACTCTCTATTTTGTCATCTCCATTAAATTTTTCTTACGGCTACACTGCAACATAAAAAATCATGCACGGCTGATCTGCTTTTCCTATATCTTCCATTTCATTCATTCTTATTCATTTCTTTGCAATCTTCCTTCTCTATTCGTTGTCAAGATTAGTTCTTCTCTGAGTTGTGTTTCTTATATTCTTCGAATGAGATCCGGTTGTCAATCACCATGACAACCGGCCTATGTAGGGGATGTCTTCCCTACACTGACAACCATCCAATATGTCAACTCCCCTATCAGTAATACTACATCAAGCACTGCATTGTCCACTTCATCTTCTATAAAAACAAGGGAGGTCAGACTTCTTCAATTCATCTACCATTTCTCCTTCCTTCCTTCTAAATATGACAGCTCCGCATATCATTATTCTATCCAATGATGAGGAAGACGTACCTGAGTATTTTGTAAAAACAAGATTCTCAATAAAATATTTAGTTGTTAATTAATCTTAATTATAATAAACCCTAATTAACAATGTATAGACGTATATGAGTTAAATCATATAGATAAATTCATTTGAACTCATATTAAATAAAATTGACTTGATACATGATTAAATCAAAATGAGGTTAACCTTAATTATTTCTATCAAATAAATCTCTACATTGATCAAGTTAATTATTGTAGTTTGCATTTATTTATTCACACCTACTTATTTGAATTAACGTACCCTTGCTTTCAACACTACAAGAAATCCGACCTTGTATGGCGGGCTTTAGATGGCGGAAATCCGCCATCTAAAGTGATCCTCGGCGGAAATCCGCCATCCAAAGCCCGCCATCTTGGACACCGCCATTAAAACCCATAAACCGCCATCTAAAGACCGCCATCTATTATCCATCCCCATTTCCCACCAAAAATAGTATAGATGGCGGATTTCCGCCATCTAAACTGAAAATTTTGGCGCGAATTGAAAAGTTTTAGATGGCGGAAATCCGCCATCTAAAATATGGCGCGGGAATAGTTTGGCGCCAATTCATTGATGGCGGTTAATTTCATTGACGGCGGATGTCCGCCGACTATCCCTGGACCTTTAGATGGCGGATTTCCGCCATCTAAAGTACAG
>LFYR01000650.1:105217-200579 GCA_001185155.1 Zostera marina | reverse complement strand
AAATTAATAATTATTGATAAAATTTAAAATAATTCAATTTCATAATTATTAATTAACAATTTCATGCAAATTAATTATTATTGATAGCATTTAAAATCAGTCAATTTAATAATTACTAATTAACAAATTTATATATATTTACATGCATGCAAATTCATTAAATATTTTTAAAACAAAAAGATTAAAAAAATGTATAATTTTCATACCGCAATATAGCTTAATTCAATCCAAATTTATTGGATTCTTGATTTTTCAAAATTAACCTACATCAAGTCAACAACATCAAGTCAAATAATTTTTTAATTATTTCAACAAAATTATTATTTATTTAATTTAAAAACAGAAAATAATTAAACCAAATTATTTTTTAATTTCAAACATGAAAATAATTATTAATCACATTGATATTAAATTACAATTATTTAAATAATTTACAAATAAGTTGATTAAATAAAAAATTTAATTATTTTAATTTAAAATATGAATTATTTATTTTAATTATTTTAATTCATGAAATAATTGTAAAATAATTGATTAATTTAAAATATGAAAAACTTTCATTAATTAATTATTTAAAAACAGTATGTCATTTAATTAATTCAAAACATTATTTAAATTATTTTAATAACTAATTATTTTAATTTTAAATTATTAAGACACAGTAATTAAATTTTTTCTAATTATTTAATTAACATTTTAATTAACAGATTATTTTGATACAATTTTATAATTATTAGTTAACACATTTATAATTACATGCAAATTAATTAATTACAAGTATAAGACAAAATAATTAATTTAATTACTTAATTTTTAAATTATTTATTTTTTTATTTAAACAAATTATTAATTATTTAATTCAGAACAGAAAATAATATAAAGAATTTCAGTAAATTTATAATTATTTAAAAACAGTAATTTATTTCTTTTTTTTAAAAAATATTAATTATTTATTTATTTAAAAACATTATTTTATTTAATTTATTTAATAAAAACAGTAATTATTTATCTAATTAACATTTGATTCATAATTATTATTTGATTCATATTTATTCTAATTATTCATATTCTTAACATTTCAGTAATTATTATCTTGATTCTAACTATTATCTTGATTCATATTCTTTGATTCACATTTGATTCATAATTATTCATAATTGATTCATATTTATCTAATTATTCTTAACATAAGACAAAACAGTGTAATTACTAAAGAATTTCAGTAAATTCTTATCATCTCCTTGATTCATTTGATATGTAATTACTAAAGAATTTCAGTAATTACTAAAGAATTACAAAACATTTGATATGTAAATTCTTAACATTTGATTCATAAGTAAATTTCAATACACAAACATATCATCTCCTTGATTCATAAATAACATAAATACGCCATCTACAAATAACATATCATCTTCTTTCTTAACATATCATCATTCACAAAACACAAAAATATAAGTAACACAAAACACAAAAATCCGCCATCTACAATAAGTAACATATAAGTAACATGGATTCATTGAAATCCGCCATCTACAAACATATCATCTCCTTTCTTAATTAACAAAACACAAAAACACAAAACACATTTAAAACACAAAACACAAAAACACAAATCACAAAACACAAAACACAAAACCCTAAATTCAATACACAAAACACAAATAATAGACAAAACACAAATCAAATCATCTAAAATGGTGTTCTAGGGATAATATTTATCTTTATTTTTATGAAAGATAATTAAATTTATGGTGAAGTAAGGACTGTCAAAGCTTAAATTAAGTGAAATAATGGTCTCTACTTCTGCTCCTATAACAGTCTCTTACAGTCTTCAATGCTATCAAAGCTTCAAGTGAAAAAAAACTTGGCATCCAATGTTTTGGAAATTATTTAAAAAATCACACATATTGAGTATTGAACTATTGATTGGGTTTGCCACCACAGAGATCAAAGGCAAATTAGTAAAAAAAATCTCACAGTGTGTAGTGGTTACTAGTTAATATTTTTTTAAAGATCAAATCCTAAATTCATCATAATCAGAATATTCAGGAAGAAAAACTGATTGAATATATACTTCTTTTTTATGAATTGAATGAAGTTTGAAAAATTGAAAAGATTTGATAGATATGGATTCTAATCGTGAAGGAAAGAAGAAAGCAAAAAACCCAAAAAACAGAGGGCAGAAATAATATCAGCATTCTACAAAGCAAAGCTACAGATACATCAATCAGATCATCAATGAAGAGCTAGCCACTATAGTAAAAAACAGAAATGAGGGTAAAATCATTCGATTTCAATCAAATTAGAAAGTAGGAAAAGAAATAATATGAAAATACTGTAAATCTCTCTATCTTTAACATCGGCATTGGAAAAACCACAGAAACCCTAAATGAATCGGATCATCAATCGTAAAAATAGGAGAAAGAAGAGGAAATGGAAAAAGAATCCAAAAATGAAAAAATTAACAAAACCCAAAAATAAAAACACATTTCAAACCATTATCAAAATGATACCTTCAAAGATAACCGGCGAGGATGCGGCGACGGCGAGGAACGACGGCGACGAACAACCGACGGCGAGGAACGACGGCGAGACGGCGGCAGCGGCGCGGCGAGTTCACTTCACTTAGACAGAACAGACGCGTTCTGTCGATTTGGGGTTTTTAATAAACCCCAAAACTTACATGGCGGATTTCCGCCATGTAAGTACACTTAAGTGCCGCCAGCACTTAAGTGAAAGTCCGCCCAATCAAAATTTGGGCGGGCTTTTTCCGCCCGAGTCCCCGAAAACTTAAGATGGCGGATTTCCGCCATCTTAAGTCAATTTAATCGGGTAATCGGGTTATCATTTGGGGGAGATTCGAAATTTTGGGCGGGATAGTTTAGATGGCGGATTTCCGCCATCTAAACACCGCCATCGAAAAAAATTTCAAACCGCCGTCGAGCCAAAACGTTTCCTCGGCGGACTGAAAGAATAGATGGCGGACATCCGCCATCTAAAGAACTGAAGTATTGATGGCGGAAATCCGCCATCTAAAGTCCGCCATACAAGGTCCTTTTTTTTGTAGTGAGGTCGTGCTTTGGTCCAGCTTTCCTCTGCACCCTTCGTTGGTTCCGCTCCTTCCATATGTGGAAGAGCGCGATTCCGAATACTGTCCAGTTGAGCCCACAGGCCGGTGACCCAATTGTTATTTTATTCAATTCCAGCACCGCTTCTTGGAACGATTTTATCACATCAACCTTAACCAGCGAGCCAGCGGCTTCCATCACTCCCCTGAGGACCCATTTGTTGTATTCACACCCGAAGAACATGTGTTCCATCGTCTCCGGCTCCTTGCCGCATAATTCACGTCCCAATAAGCCTATCCTTCGTCGGCAAGTTCCCCCAGCGAATCCTCTACAAATTTAGTGCTACTTTCCCGACTTTAATTGCCCAGATCTCTCTGGCAAGGTCGTCCTTGGGAAATTGAGGGCGTAATGTGGCAATTGCATTCTTTATTGAATTACCTCCTCATTGTCCAGTCCACGCCTTGGTGGAGTGGGCACCCAATTGCGCACACTTCGCGATTTGTTCCCGATGCCGGAGAGCTATCTTTCACGCCAAGGAATCATTCTGCTTTGGTTCAATTGAGCTTAGAGGCCGCTCCCTCACATACCTTCGTCGCATCCACACACTCCATATGCCTTCCCCATCCCATAGTCTGCATACTCTGTCTACGATTGTCACCGTCAGTCATTATGTAATCGCGGACCCCCAACCCGCCTTGTTGCTTTGTTTTTGTCATATTAGCCCAGGCTACTTCTCTCTGGCTTCCCCAAATGAATCGATATGTGATCGATTAGATTGCCGTTAGAATATTTTGGGGGAGGGAGTTACTCTATACCAGATACCCAAATTTACCCTGGAAAATCCAGTCGACCAGCTGAATTCGACCCTTGTATGAGAGCTTTTTCCGACTCCATCTAGTGAGCAGGCCCCTGAGCTCCGTTAGGTTTATCGCAATCTTTATATCTTATCGATTTGGCAGTTAAGGGCGTGCCAAGATACGTAAACGGAAGTTCTCTAACCTGGAAACCCAACAGTACAACTAGCTCTGTTTTATCTGCTACTCTCTTGGAGAAAACCACGAAGCTCTCCCCTTATTAATCAGAAGGCCCGAGAACACTGTGAATTCATCTAGTATCTCTTGGAGGCAGTTGATCGATTTTGTCGAAGCACTACAGAAGAAAATTACATCATCGGCAAACGCCAGATGACTTTCCACCATCGCCCCACCCATCGTGTACAACTCTAGTCTTATGTCTCGAACTGCTTGTGTGATCAGTCTTGAGAGATAGTCCATTACTATCGCGAAAAGTAATGGAGAGAGTGGGTCTCCCTACCGGAGGCCCCTCCTACATTTAATGATTCTCGTCGGGGATCCCTCGACTAATGCCGAGACCGACGTGGTTGTTACACATGCCATAATTAGTCGCCGGAATGCTTCGTCTATCCCTAGTTGCTCCATTTCAATGTCAATTGCGTCCCATTTGAGCGCATCAAATGCTTTGGAGAAGTCGGTCGTTGTGTAAGCCCTTCTCGCCGTACTCAGGCAATTGAAGGATTGGGTGTACTCCTGAGCGAGCCCAATCGCGTCCGTGATACGCCTCCCTTTCACAAATGCAATCTGGTTTGGACTGATGATGTCTGGTAGGATGACCGATAGCTTGGAGGCGAGTATCTTTGAGAAGACTTTGTAAATTCCTCCCAGGCAGGAGATTGGGCGGTAGCTAGTCCTCCAGCCTCGCCGGCATCCGAGTTTTCGAGATCAATGTTAGCACAACTAGATTGAGGGAAGCGAGCATCCTCTGGTTGTTGAAAAAGTGGAGAATGGTCGCGGTGATATCATCCTTCATTGCAGTCCAGTGGTGAGCTAGATATTCAACAGTTAACCCATCCATTCCCCTGATCGCTCCCCAGATTTCCTCCCCACTCGGGTAGGCCCTGAGCCTCGCATTAGTCTCTTCCGTTGGCCCAGCACCAAAGTTGATATTTAAATTGGGTAATGGCGCGGTCTTGTCCTCAGCCGAGTAGAGCTCAGTGAAATAGAGGTAAGCTCTCTGTTTCATTTCATTCATTGAGTTTGTCTGCCTCCCGTCTACATCTAACGTTCCTATGACTGAGTTTCTCGCGTATCTGGCTTTAAATGCTTGGGCGAAGAACTTGGTTCCTTGGTCTCCCTCTAAGATCCAGCTGATATGGGCGCGCTGTTGAAGATCCAGGCATTCTCTGTGCTGGACTTCAATTAATTCCACTTGCAGGTCCCTACACAATTCTTGGATTGCCTGGTTGGATGGGTGCGACTGGAGCCTCATTGCCTCATTGTGTAGCTCCGCTTCTATCTTCCTTCAAGTTCTGTTCATCTCTCTAATTTTTTGCGCCCATTTTTTCCCGGCACTCCTGACTGCATTGATCTTCAGCTGTAGGCGGTATAGCAAGGAGCCTTCTACCGGTGCTACCCACGCTTCTCTGAATTCCTGATTAAACCTCACTTCCCTGAGCCAGCTGTTATAGAACTTGAATGGCGTCGAGCATTTATCCGCCCACGTAAGCTTAATGAGCAGGCCGGCGTGATCGCTGGTGATTCTCCTGATCAGCCTTGGCCGGACCTGAGGCCAGCATGCTATCCAACTGGCTTTCCCCAACGCCTTGTCTAATTTCGATTTCGTGTATTGCGCCCCTTCCCCGTTCGACCAGGTGAAGACACCACCCACTGGCTGGAGCTCTGTGAAGCCATCGATGGCGAACTCAAATTCCCCTGCACCTACTCTGTCAAAGCTACCCCGGCCTTCTCGCTCGACCGGGTGACGTATTTCGTTGAAATCTCCTACTATAAGCCAATCATTGTTCTGAGAGGAAGCTCTGATCGCATCGATCTCCCCCCCCATAGTGACCTTCCCTTAGTCGCTGTCCGTTCTCCGTATACAATAGTTAGGTCGAAGGTGTAGCATGAATTAACTGGGTGTGCTCCCTTAGAATAGTTAGGCTCCATTGAGCTTTACATCCTATCCAGATTGAATCCCTACCTTCTCCACCTTCGTTCCTAACCATGCCCCATTCAATACCCATTCTCTCTTGAACCTCTTCGAATCTCTCTCTTTTGGTTTTGGTCTCAACCACCCCGAAGATCTCAATTGAATTTTCCATGCACATTTTCTTAAATTCAAGCTGTCTCTCAGTTGAACAAATGCTCCTTGCATTCCACACTATAAGAGTCATCGCGGGCAGAGATGCTCCCAGTGTCTCTGTTTCGTTTACAGACTTCTGATGGTCGAGGTTGTGCCTCTGGTATTAATCGATCCTCTTTGTAGGATTTGAAATCTATTGGTCAGCTGGATTGGGACATTAGCGATGCGATTTTCAGTTGTCTGAATTCGCGATTGGATTTCTGCTTCATCCACTGATGGCTTGTCTGTTTGTTCACAACGAAGCCTCCGCTGCGACGCCTTGAGGTATGTTAGCGTTGAAAAAGAGCGTCTTGGGAGGCTATTCAGATTGGGAAGATTGTAGAGGATATGTGCTCTATTTAGATGATCTTCAGCAGAGAGGCTATGGTCGTCAATCTACAATTGGTTCTCCAACTGTGTCGAGTTCGTTGTGTTAATTCTTCTCGCCGACGTCTGAGGGGCGCGCTCGTTATTCTGTTTTGAATGGGTCGGAGTTATCGGGTCGGAGTTTCGGGAGTCTGTTTCCGGATTATTTGTCAACCTCTGTTCATCACTCAACTCTTGGTTTGGTAGTGCATTCGTTTGTTCTACAGGTTTAGGGGAGTAGGGGGGGGTGCGTTGGGTTCCTGGCCTCCGTGAGGATTGCCGTACTTCTGTCTATCGGCGTGACTGGACTGGGGTACGGGCCTGTATTCCAGCCTTGCTATCTGCCGACTCTGGCGACGCCTGGTACGATTTCTTCTTTTGCATTTTAAATTTTTGAGTTTGGCGGGATTCGAAAAGTGAGGCTCGCCAAGGATTGGCTCCGACGTAATGTAACTGTTCCAACCTCTGTCGCTCTCGCTGCCTTCTCCACGGCACTACTATGGCCAGTGGCCAAAGCCCGCACGCCTAAAACAATATGGGACTCTCTGTTCATAGTCGACACTGACGACGGTGTCCCTGCCTGGCTCTCTCTCGCAGCCTTCAGTCCTGATCCTGATATTGGTCGGGTAATTGAAGCATTTTCCAATGATTACGCATATTTCAAGCGGTGGGGGGAGGGACGGGTGCCGCGCAGGAGCCGCCTTTCCCTCAATCGGCATGTCGAGGGAGCTGGAAATTCTGCTTATAGCCTCTTCTCCCCACATAGCCGTCGGAATATTATGAATTAGGGCCTTCTGAGGGACCGAGTCGATGACATCTTTGGCTATGCTGGCCTGAGAGTCCCATGGTTTAATTATTATCAGGTCATCTCCAAAATGGTCCCATTTCATAGTTTTCAACCTCTTGAAGTCCTCCTCCGAGTAGAAGCCGGTCTTGAAGGATTGGCGATTCACCTGTATCATCCTAAAACCACCTCTCGGCTTCCAGACATTTTTGATGAAACCTGCCAGTGCCTTCTCATTCCTTTCAACTCCAATGATCCTAATTGGTAACGATTTATGGTCCAAGCTTTCCTTGGCATTAATGGCATTATTCAACATATAAATCGTATTGTGTGACATAGGCCTGTAGTGTGTCAGTTTCCTCGCTTCCTCCCATCTGTTCCAGGGCGAGCTACCAGTCCTCTGCATTTTCACGTTTTAATTAGCTTGTGCTATTTTGAGTTATGGAGGATTGGATTACTTCCCTCGCCGGGATCTAGTTCAAGGACCTAGACCATGCCCTTGGAGAGTGGCATGGGGCTCGTTGTGGCTAAACGAACTAGAAACGCCAGCAGGTGCATTCCTTCCCGTAGCTGTAAGGAAGAGTTAACTCAACGAAGACTAACCGCACAACTGCGGGTGTCTCCGATAACCGTGGTTGTCTGTGGATACGCTCGCCGATCCTTATGGAAAGTGTGGTTAGTTGGTGTGAGAGTTTCCAGCTTCATTGGGGTTCACCGGATTTTTGGTCCCTCCGGCCATCATCGCTCCAGTCGCTCCCACCTTGTGCTTCTCTTAATACACAAACCGATCGCACCTGATCCTGATTGTTACAAATAAGGTGTGAAACTGAAAACCTTAATGGAATTGTCGAGGTATTTTTTAAAGACAAATCTTAGAGCTTGCAAAATCCTTTTTTTTAATGTTTTTTTTATAAGTTAATTTATACATAAATAAATAAAAGAAAGTTTTAGGAGGCCATTGTATAATGAGCCAAAAAGAACTCGTGTGATTCTAGCCTCACATATTGAAAAAAATTATCAAATCCTCTCACAACTGTCCATTCTGTTTTTTTTATTTTTAGCCTCACACTCTTTTATTTAAAGATGGACGACTAAGATTAGACGGACTCATTTGAACTTACCAAAGATGAGCTTTCATGAAAATTATTCTAAATAAATATAAATTAAAATACATACATGGAAACTCTTAAACTTTCAACTACTTTAATAGTGATTGCGACGGACCCTAGATAAGTTATGTTTTTTTTTTTTAAAATAGAAGGCCGGCCCAACAATGCTCTTCGGCCTTATTTAACAATGAAAAATAATCAATTAATTTTAGATCGAAACGTAAATAATAATTATTCTTGTGAAGTTTTGCAAAGCTTCCGAAAACGAAAAATTCGCGGGAAAGAGAAGTTTAGAATTACGGAGTTTACGGCGGCGGCGGTGACGGCGCAGCAAATGGAACGTTGGGTTCCGTTGTTTGAGATCTTCCTCAATTCTCCTTCACCGGAAAGTGAGGCTTCCTTATGGTTTTTCCAACAAAACCATCGTGAACACTCCAAACAACCGCATCCCACGTCGGCATTTCTTTCTCTTCTCCTCTCCCCCACGGACATCATCGCTTCCTCATCGGAACCCACTGTTCGGAACAGGTAATCTCCACCTGTCAGAACTCACTTCTCATATATATGGTTACTGAATTTATATGTTTTGGGGGTTTCTGCAATACGTAGATGCATGTGGTTACAGACGCTTCCATTTGCGATGCAATCGAGGATACTTTCATTTTTAACTATCGAAGTCCGGCGATTTTCAACCGCACACCTGCGTTCTATTGCGATCCAGATCATTGATTCTTCTGGGGATTCCGGTGGCGGCGAGACAGAACGGGGAGATGGATTTTTCTGGGTAATAAGAGCTGCACGCAACCTGCTCGATGCAATTCCTTCTCATTTAAATGGCTCTGTTTTTGATGGATTATTCCCAAAATCAGTGAACAAAAGTAACGAGGAAGAGAGAGAAGAATCTGAAGAAGAATTTGATTCTTTGCCGTGTTGGCTCAAGAATGCTGCCACTGCTGCTACCGACCATCTTCTCCCTTGGTTACCGATGTCTCAATGTAGTTTAAGGAGAAAGACCCAAGGTGAGGTTACCCGATCAACTGACAAGATATCAGAAGAAAACGATGATTTGAACGATGGCGATGATCTAGGTATGGAAGATGTTGCTGGATTAGATGAAATAACATTAACAAATGCAGATAACAATCCACAGACTGTTTTATGTCCTCAAATTCACAAAAGAGCCATTGATTTGAGAGAGAAGCTTCAATCTGTGGATGCATTGTCCGATTCCCTCCGCGACATCCAAACTCTCTGCATTGACGCTATCAGAGTAGGAGGAGGGGGACAGCGAGGAGGAAGTATGGTTCAGAGTGTTCTTAGTTTGATCGAGCCGTGGGAATTAGACGATGAGTCTGGTCTAATTCTATCATCTCAATTATTGGGCAATGCTGAAATGACCTATTCTAATTGGCCGGCACACGTTTTCTCCGCGACGATCCTCCCAAAGCTCTTCCTTTTGAACCAGCCGGCTTCTCGGGTGCTGATAGCATCAACTCTGGAGTTCTGCAAGAACTATCAGAGCATTGTCTCAAGTGCTCTCTTACTCCCACTTCTACACCATAAAGAAGGAATTAACTCACCAATGTGTGATGTTCTTGCCAAGGTCGCAAAAGAATCGCTCCATCCCTCTCATGCCGCAGCTTTCTTCCACGGACTCCTCTCCATGGATGACCTTACAGGGGCAGATTTCATGTGTGTACTGCCATGCCATCATGATATGATCAGTAATGAGCTGGTTTGGTCTGAATGGCTCTTCTCTTTGTTCCAGCATATATTGTCTTCTGGTATCATATTAACTCCAGATTCCATAGACAGGATTGTCTCTGCAGCTGAAAGTGTTGGGTGTAAGTACTCAAGATCACTCAAGTTCTGCAGCTTCTTGTTGTGCTTGGTATCGAATTCGAAGCATGCTCTGAAGTTTCATAGACTATCACTGATCGGAGTCGCAGGGAAGACCGACACATTTCTCACAAAATCTGTTCTATCAAAGTTGAGTGATTGAATTGGAATCTGTTCTGTATGGTTCATGAGATTGTGGTGTATATGTTTGGCAATAGTTAATTTTTTTTATTTAACTGAAAATCCATTTGGAAGTTGGAAGATTAGTTAAGTAAATGAACCATAAAAGAAAGGACTTAAATGCAAATATATAATTTTGCGAGGTAATTAAGCAATAATGAATATGTTGGGTAATAGTCAAATTTTTTATTTGAATGAAACCTAGAGTAAAAAAATCCATTTGGAAGTTGAAAGATTAGTTAATTTAAACCAGCGCACTTTATTTGTGTTCTCCAAATCGTGTTCATTAATATTTAATTCAATAACTAAAATAATATACTATAAAAGATATTAATAAATGTACGATGCAAAATAATGTACTGCAAAAAATACTAACACATGTACGACGCAAAGTCGATCTGATAAACATGATTAATTTGACGTATTTTGATGTATTTTAACCTCGAGACACCTGATAATTACTCAATTTAAATAAACAATAAAACATAAGGACCTAAATGTAAATATATATATAGTGAATATTAATGAATAGTGATGTGTAATTTATGTAAAAGATTCCGATCTTGTATGTTTGTTTTTCAGGGCGTCGGCGAGTTTCTTCAGTTCGAGTTTTTCCGGCGAAACCACGTGATCTACTCCGAATTCGAATCTTTTATAACCACCACGAAAACCCATGTCGCTTCTACAACGTTCAACGCCGGCATTATGTTCACTTAACCTCTGAACATCTGACGATATACTACTCCAGATCATTTTACTCCGGTCATCTTCACCGTTTGAATATCGACCGATCAGCTCATCCAACGAACAAGTTGTCGAATCAGACACACGTCTTTCTGAATTGTTAGAAAATGAGTGTTGCTGCGGAATGAAGCTATTCTTGTTACTATGGCGTCCATCTTTTCTCAAAACAAGCTTCTTCAGCTTATTAAGGAACTTCGATTTCCCATTTTTCGCCGGAACTGAAGATGCTCCAGTGAACTCTTCCATAAGTTCCGATTCTGATGAATTGGAGAGACGATTATCCGAGGAAGATTCCGTCAAAGTGTTATCGGAATCATTTAAATCGGCATACTCGAAGATAAGTTGTTTGGCTTTCTCCTCGGAGTTTGGGGTCATCGAATGACTCAATTCCCTTGCAACCATCTTCGCCTCGCCGTTCGGCGATCGCCGTGGACGGTAATTCCGGAGTTCATATCGCAGGCAAGCATTTACCCATTTCTGGTACACTAATTCTTCGATATCATCGCATCGATCTGTTTTCAATCGATCCAGTTCGTTAGTTAATTCCATATTTTCCTCCCTCAATCGAGTCGTTTCTCCGACGGCGTCAGCCGCGGTTTTCTCCGCCGCCATTAATTTGACCTCTAGTTCCTTAATCTTTTCTTCACTGCAATTTACCTTGACTACTCGATCTGAAACTTGACCCACAAGTCTCTTATTTTCAGCTAGCAAGGAATCTATCTTGACGGAGAAGAGCTTGTCCTTGACGGCGGTGACGTGGGCGCGATTTTCAAGCTCTCTGATATCCGCCGCAGTTTGCTCTTCGATGCCGTAATATTCCAATAGCTTAAACTCGAGATTGCTTTCTCGTTCTTGCAATGAATCGACCAAACTACGTAGTCTGAAAATCTCATCTTCCCTCTCTTCACACTCTTCTGCTCTGAATTGTAGCATGATTTTGTTGAAGTCCGGCAGAAGGTGCGACTTATCATCATCCTCGTCGTCGCCGACATTACTAACAAACTTGGGTGGAATTTCCTCCTGCAAAATTAGCACAAAAATGAAAAACAAGCAGTACCCAAATGAAAAGAAAAGAAATATTCCAGAATAAGAACCTCTTCTCCTCCCTCCTCCGTTGTTCTACCTTCCTCCCCGTCCCCTGCAACTCCAAAAACAAGAAGCCGGTCAATCAGTCAGTCAGTCAATCAGTCAGGTAGGTTGATATATGATTGAGATAAACCTGAACGGGAGACTGAAGTGGGAGTTTGATGGGATCGGAGCTGGGAGAAGATAAAACCAGAAACGGAGATCACAAGAGCAAATCCAGCAGTTAACAAATGAGGTTTCATTCCCTTCTCCCTTCTTCCTCCTCCCGGACGGACAGAATTCTTAACTGCAATGATTAGAATGTTTGGTCAGCGAATCTGACGACTACCCATTTCGTATCGACGAATCAAATGTCTAAAAACAGCATGACATATTCCCGGACGGACAGGTGGGATCTGAGCTGAGTTGGCTAGAAAAGGATTTCAAATTGGGTTTTTTTTTTCTTCCAAAAATTATAACAGGTGTTGTTGTTGTTGTGTGTGAATTTGTCTCTCTTCAATTCCTTTTTGTAGAAGTTGTAGAGTTAGGGTTTTTGACGTTTCCTTTGGAATAATAAAGAGAGGAGAAATGGTGGAAGACATATACACACAACTAAATATTTAAATTACAAAATCAGAAAGATATGTTTTTTAAGTTAGCTTTTTATCATTTGATTGTCACTTTTTTTATTACATCCACTTTTTTATTTTATCAACAACACAAAGTCATAAAACATTAATTAAGTCTAAAAGCAATTAGCAAGAACTCCTTTCAATGATGATTTCAAAGATCAAATCACAACTTTTGGAAGAAACTTTGAAAATATATGTATGTAAATAAAAAAAATTGGGTTACATTGGTTTTTGAAAATTGAGTTTAGATGTATTATTTAATTAAATTTTCAGTACGATATACTCATATATATTACATCTGTAAAAAAAATAAAATTAGGATTAGATTTAAAGAAGTAAAATCAAGATTGATTTTCAAGATTAAATGAGAATTTTTATACACAACTCTTCAATCATTGAAATGAATAAATTCATAAAAGATTTGCATAATGATGATATTTATGATGATTGACATTATAGCATGTCGCAATCATTCATTGTATAAATATCCATATACATTTCAAGATCAATGTCATTGGAAATATAAAAATGGAATATATAGATCACATATACATGTCTAGTACTTGGAATTGAACGATCATATATAATTCAGAAAAGACATTCATATTTTCTTTCTTTCTTTCTTTTTTTGAAGGAATAAAGACGTGTAAGGAGGTGATCTACTTTAAATAAGTGCAGACCACATGAGGTTTAATTACAATGGAGGGAGAAGCTGTGACTTCACAGATTTACAAAAAACCAGTAAAACTTCTAAACTAATAGCAGCTAACATCACCATTGCTGTCTCTTTTCCTTATATAACCTTTAAACACATTTGATATAGAAAATTTGGTCATGACCGCCAGAAAGTACTTGGGTCATCACTGTATAATGTACGGTCTTGAATCTCTAAATTACCAACATGCCAGTCAATCAGACGTGCTTGGAAGCACTTACACAGAAGCAAAGAAGTAGGAAATATCCACCATCCACTGTCATCTCTGTTGAAGGCAGCAGAACTAGAGTTAGTTATACATGGCTACATGCATCGAGATATCTGATCTGCATTGATGATATTTATGATAAAATGAACAAGATAAAGAATATGATTACTAACGTGCCCCAATTCAAAGGCTGAAAGCTTGAGGAGTTGTCGGTGGATGCTGGTTGGGTCATGTAATGTACAAATCCACAGAGGAATGCTACAACCTACCAAAAATGGGAAAGGAATTTTTTTAAGTCACACATAAATGTGATACAAAACCAATAAAGATATAGTACTTTTTTTGTAAAAGATTTTAGTCAGGAAAGGATAGACAAAACTTACAACATTAACCAAAGATGTAATGTTCCACAATGAGTATTCATGAGAAAGAGCTGCAGATCTCTTAGGGCCATGACTGAACAGAGCACTAATTCCAACCGGAAAGGGTAAAAATAAACCCAGAGGAAGTACAAATAATACCAGGAAAACATTCCCCAATGAAAAAGAATACAATTGGAGAAAAGTAAGAATCACAAGACTGAAATCTGCTAGAAGCATTATACAGATAATCAGACCAACAAGATCCTGCAAATAATAGGTGATTTAAAATATCAGAAAATAATAAACCTACAATAAATTTTAGAAACATTAAATCACATACTTCATGACCAATTGGCTTTGTATTATGCACAATAAGTGAAAATGGATAAAATATATCTCTACGCTCTTCAAGCATCTGGAGACTTCTAGAATCAATGATTCCACCAATTGTGCTCTTGCTTAAGTTATTTTCATTAGTTCTCAGATCACCGGAAGAATTTCCTCGTCTGATGTTGCATGTAATGCTGAAACCAATAATTGAATATTAGAAAATAAAAAAAGTGCTAGCTAGTTTCGATGGGCTAAAATGCGACAAGATTTGATGGAATAAGCTTGCAGAAAACAAAATGAACATTTGAAGGGAAAATGAAAGAATGGATAATTTATTTTATATTTTCTTTTATTGTAGATAGTAGAACCCAACAATAATTCTTAAACCTTTTATATATCTTATATAGATAATATCGTCATCCAAACAATGATCGCAGGCTCACCTTGATAAACGTTCAGATTTTGAAGCTCTGCCACCAATACCATCAACCCCTGTAGTTACAGGTTCACATTTAATTGTACCAATGACAAGACCAAGTTGACAATAACCCGGTGCTGTAGCATGAAACCATGCAAGATTGATGGAAAACCCATACATTTTAAAAGCACAATCAGCATGACTTTTCAACCAGCTAATAACAGGTTCTAATGTTGACTTTAATTGACCTCGACGAACTAATCGTAATTGTGCATTCAAACCAGCAACCAATCGATACCATTTAGGTGACGTCAGCACCTGTAACAAAAAATGGAATTTAAGGATACAATAACCATTTGAAAGATTATACATTATTATAAAATCAATTAAGGACCGGACCTGACTCAGAAGGTTTGTAATGACACTATCACTATGGAGAGTAAAAGGAGTCATGTAACTTCCATCCCCTCCGAAGATTAAACAAAGAGGAAGTCTTTGAGTAAGTCTAGGAGGTAGATCAAGTCTCTTTTCATCTCCACCAAGAAAAAAATCTACATAGGCAAGCATCAAATCTGGAGTTGCAGCTACCTGTATAATCACGAAATTATCAGGATATTTTATAGAACTAAATTAAAATGGAAAAATCTCCATGTAATCAAGACATCACCCTTCTTTTTCAATGAAAAAATTAATTGCTTAAAAAAAGTAAAAAAGTAAAATGAAAAAAATACCATTTAATATTTGTAAGATTTTTATCGTACAAATAAAAAATGAAATAAAATATGCATATAAAAAAAATGAAATATACCTCAATTATTGAAAAATGGACAAGTTACGATATTATATATAGAGTATAGACCTAAACATTTAAGTGTTGTCATAATGTTTGTCAAGAACTCAGAAGTATAAACTAATTAACTAAATATAGAAATAAACTAACATTAAAAAAAAAATATTTAACAAAGAGCTGTAAGATTTCTTAATGCATAAATTGTTTCAACTTTCAATAAAAATATATATACAAATTAAGGATTATGAAATAATATCGAATAAAAAATAGATTTCTCCATTTCAAAAAAGAAACTCTAAAAAACATAATTTGAATGAATTTAAAAGAGACCAGAAGCAAATAATAAGTTAATAACCTTAAGCCCCTCATATAGTGCTCTAGATCGACAAGAACGCAAACATGAATGATCATATTCTGAACGAACAAAGTCACGGAGTCGTTGCAATTTTTTTTTTCTGCGCCATTGTCGCCACGACCATGCGACGGGATATGCAAGAATAGATGAAATAATATAGACAGATCCTTCCCACCATTTGTACGAAGCAAGGGTATTGATGTCATCAACAAACCTACTAAAATCATCTTCATAGCTGCCAACAATGAAAGAAGATGCAACCATATCATGTTAAATAATATCCATAGTTAGGAAAAGATGGAGAAAGGAAATGACGAGCAATTTAATCCATTTAAATACATGGTAACAAAATGAATTTATATTATAGATTAACATCATATCTCAAGTGTTAAATTAAATTATAGAGTATAAACACATCTCAACCCATATTTTTTGCAAAAGGGACTTTACTGTATTTGTTTAGCAGCTTTAGCTTATCAAATAAATTTGCCTTTTTTAAATTCAATTTAGAGATTCATGCATCTTATATTTTATCTCCTTTTTTTTTGCAAACCTCATAATTATATTTCGATTATTTTCTGTTTAAAACAAAGATTTTATACATTAAAAAAATAACTTACACAATCTTTTGTATTTGAAAAGGTGGTGAATGAGGGAGATGCCAAGGTTCGCTGAAGGTATTAGAGTCCATAAAATATATTCGATGAACATGACTCTCAGATTCTTCGGCTCGGTTTGTCTCAAGAACCTGTTAAAAAACATATATCTATATCATATACACAAAATAATCAGAAAATATATCTGCTTGGCAATGTTAAATACCTCATTTAGTGATTCTAGAAATGGCAAAGAGTGGTCAATTTGAGATCCTGATTGTGATGGAATTGGACCAGACAGATCATCTGTGCTAACAAATTTCATTCTAGCAACGCTTAACACACAAGCTGCTATAAAAAGAATACAGAAAAGAAGAAGGCCAAATAGCCATGGTCCACCAAATGTGTATATCAACTCCTCTAGAGTGGTAAAACAGAGGGGCATATGGTATCTGGACGAAAGACATTTGTATGGACATGGAGTATCAGAAACACCTCCTGTTCGGAAATAGGTGTGTAACCGTGTTAAGGACAAATATATGAAGCAAATTACCCCATCAAATATGTAATAGCAAAAATAAATCTTAAAGAATACGGAGGATAGCCTATGAAGATAAAGTAACTATGAAGAATTTTAAAAAGAGTTATAGGGTAAAAGAACACGGAATAAAAAAGAACATAATTTAATGTGATTCTTAAACACAGTAAATAGGAACTGATAAATGTCATGTAGAAAAGGAATCACGTGGTTTCAACTCCCAAAATAGAAATTGATAAACAGTAAACACAATTTAATGTAATTCTTAAACACAATAAATAGGAATTGATAAATGTCATGTAAAAAATTAATCACATGGTCCCAAATGACCCCTCCCCCCCAAATCAGAAAAAGGATTGCCACATGCTATTATTACTAGAGCAGCAAGTGTCTAGAAGGTGGCTAATTTTTGGAATCCAAGTAAGAAGGGTTTTATTCCCATCAAACCAACTATTGACTCTTTTTAAGGAAATTAACAATGGGGCAAAAGAAAGACAAATGTCTTGAGTGCAGGGTACAATCTCACTTAGAGAACTAGCATCCCATTACGAATCCTTGGGGAAATTACAGACACACTTAAAGAAAGTAATCATAAGGACAGTATTGCAAAAGGCCTATGGTAAAAAATACACACTAAATTCTCCGTTATCCTGTGGAGAATCAAATGGAAATACCTTAACATCTTCCAAAGGCTTGAGTGGGCAATCCAAATCCATACTGATTGCCTCTTATTCAATATACAAGAGAAGGAATCCAGAGCCCATCCATCTCTTCATTAATTGTCCCTACTTTAGGAAGGTCCTCTTGTCCATAGCTGAAACACTTAACAATGCATTCTGAAAAATAGCTAACACATCCACTCCTATCATTTCCAGGTTTGATATTAGAATGGGAGTCATTAAAAACACTCAGAAGCTCACTTACAAATTCCCACCTTGGGGTCTGCTCTTGGTTGTATTTCTTGACACCTCTGGTCCGAAAGGAACAGAAGGCTCAAGCAGCATACCTTGAGACCTCTAGAAATCCTCACCATGGCTATAATCAGCCTCTCCTTCAAATCTGAAGATTTTAGGAGAGATTGTTATTCGCAATTGGAGAAAGACATAATACAAGAATGGGAGACCAACCTACTGAGACTACTTAACTGGTTACTTAATCACTAGTTTTAAGGCTATATAAGAAAGTGTCGATGGACCGGCCCAACTCCTTACATTTTCTATCTTCTCTAATTTTGTAATCCAGGGCATTGACCATTTTTATAATGAGAAATTTAAATTTTATCAAAAAAATGTCATGTAGAAAAACTGAAAAAGAAAACATTATTTGGTATTTTTTCACATTATTGACCATTATTTGGTATTTAAACTTTACCTCTGACTTTTATATACACACCACGACGAGGAAGTTCAGTGGAAGGGCAATTGTTACAAAGTGACTTATCCGATCCAGTAACATTCTTGAAAGTACCCAAAGGGCATTCCTGCATTATATACAAATTCAAAAACAACAAAATACAAATTGTGTATCAACTATTTATAAGGTTTTTTAACTTTAAGGATTATTATTCATATTTCCTACCATAAGAATTTTCTTCTCTTTAAATAATATTTGAAAAATCTAACAAAACGTCAATTTTAAGAAAAATCAGTCTAATTCCCTCTAGAAATACAAGAGGAAGATGAATGGAAGGGAGAATGATTGTCAAGGATAGCTCAGTGCACCTTAAACCAGACCCTGGTGACGTTGAATTTGCCAACGAGAAAGGCATGAAACTAGTACAATTCCATCAATTAATCAATGCTGACTAATACAATATTTTTTGAGAAACCATTTAATCAACACTGACTGCTTGCTCAGGCTCGGAACTGGTTAGATCCCAGTAAAAGTTGACCTTACAAGGTCATCGTCTGAAGTAGTTAATTCTCAGTGGTTTTTTGCAAACAGTAAAGTTTTCATTAATGATAATGAAGGATGATACCCTGGAATTATAAAGTAGAAAAGATAATAAAATGTGGTGGGATGGATAGAGTGGTTTCTCACACTATCGACCTTCTCCTAATTAGCATTTGCTACTAATGATCTAATAACCAAGAGCTCTGCCTCAAGAGGTTGGACTCCCAAACCTGTATTGTAGTCTTCTCCATTTATGAACCACAAGTTCGCAACCTTTCTCAAAGATTTCAGGTCTGAAAAAGAGGTTGGAGTTCCTAATGATTTCCAAAAATAAGTCCTCAGGTGGCCGTGGCCCGTGTAGGTTCAAAGGTACATTTTCCAACCATGTTTCATGTTTGAAAGTTTTATTCTTATTCTTTTTTATTCGATGGTTTTCAATTTTTTATTTTTCATTTAATGGCAAAATTTAGATGGTTAAAAAAGAAAACATAAAGAATCCCCCTCCCCCATTATGTTTAAATAACGATTTGAGGTCCGTATTTTGCCATAAAAAACAAACCTAAATTAAAATGATAATACAAAAATTGGAAGAAAAAAATTACCAAACAAAAAACACCATAGAGTCCTTTTGGGCAAGCTTTTCCAGTGAGAGATCCACTATCACCAGGAAAACCATGACCATGGCCCAATCCTCCCCTATAATAAAAGAAACAAAATTATTACTTTTGCCACCTAAAACTGAGGGAATTTAAGCGGTAAAAAGGAAAAGGAAATACTAAACAACAGTTAACAAAATAAGAGTTTATGCATACTTGCAGTAGTAATGCAAAAAATTATACACAGCTATAACCAACTCCTCATGACAGCCTAAGGTGACTGGTTCATTATTAAGTATTAACAATAAGTCAAAAATAACATTCTGATTCTCAAAACCTTCATCCTATACAACACACAGGATGAGTCCAGACTTTACATGTTCTTTAATCGCCCCTATTCTAGAACAATATTTTTTTAAAGAAATAAAATTTTCTCATTTAAATAAAGTACAAAGGAGATGAAAAACATAAATACAGGGAGATGAGTAAACTCTTCACTTTTTTCTATGTATTCTAGATTTCTAGTAATATAGTAACTAGGTATGCTGGCTCAGGAAGTTGGTCTCTCGACTTTGAAGTGTAGTTATCTCCCATGGATGACAAAAGCTTTGCCTATGACTCTGATCTGTATGATAGGCTGATGTCCTTGATAAGAACATAAATACAGGGAGATGAGTAAACTCTTCACTTTTTTCTATGTATTCTAGATTTTTAGTAATATAGTAACTAGGTATGCTGCCTCAGAAAGTTGGTCTCTCGACTTTGAAGTGTAGTTATCTCCCATGGATGACAAAAGCTTTGCCTATGACTCTGATCTGTATGATAGGCTGATGTCTCTGATAAGCTCCTTCAAGAGAGTCTCTGATGACCTAAGAGTGTGCTGCTTAAGCTTCTTGTTCTTCTCAGATCATATTTGCCAAGCTAATGCACTTGTTGCATTCCATAACTGGCCCCAAGGTGGCGTGATGGATGAATTTTTAGCATGCTTCTGTAAGGTCCCCTAATCTGATATCTGAGCTGGAAAGTGAGAGTAGGGGCAAATTCTGAAGCTTCCAGAATATATGGTTAACCCTAGAGTAAATGAAGGCATGCTGCTGGAACTTGTACACCCCAATCTCTTAATTTTTAACAATATTATTGTCACTGGCAGAGATCATAAACAACTCTTTCTGGAAACTAACAAATGCACTCATCCACACACTGACAAGTCCTGACATCAAACTAGGAAAATGCAATCCATTATGAGTTATAGTAATAACCAACTATGGTTATACACATGAGATTACTTGAGTTGTAAAAGTAAAATCATTTCAATATACCTAAATTAGCATTTTATCAAATTCTCACTAAAATAAGAAAAAATAGGTTTCTCTTATCTAAAGTTTTAAAGGCAGTCATGCACTATAGAGATGGTCGCATGAGTTACCTAAATGTTGCCTATGCATTGCTGGAAACAGATGTGAATTTTGCATATGCTCCCCTACAATCCTATGTATTTAGAAATATATACCTATTAAAGTTTATATTATATATAATATCAAAGAATATATGTTGACCTAGCAAGAAAGAAGAGAATCAGGATGCTGGCCACGAAAAGTGGCTGGATACTCCACGGAGAATGGCTGGCTAAAGTAGGATTTTCAGTGAGTTTAGAAAGACTGGGAAAAAGTCCCCAAAATGAACGGAAATCGCAATTCCGTCCCTTTGGTTATTTTATAAAATATGGAAAGAGCTCATTAGATATTTATAGTAATAATATCTATGGTATATAATTATATATATACCTTACTAGATATAGAATATCTCTATATCGAGCATGGTTTAATATGTGCCTGAACGCAGGTGCACTCGGACTTAGACGGACCCTTAAGAAGATCCGGGTCTGGATTGGCCCAAGAATTCTCATCCGAATTCAGTTAAAAAGAAATTTAATGGATTGGCCCAACAAATGACCTATTTTTTCAAGAAACCTTAACCCTTGCCTCCAATATATGATTTTCCTCCACAAATTCTTGCCGTCAACAAACTTGTTTCTACAATGCAGGCGACCTATTTTCTCCTATGTTTTCTATCATCTGACCTCCAACCACCTCCAGCATCATCTCACAGACAAACCGATAATTTATTTCCAATATGCAACTAGCATTCACCAGATTCCAGCTTGAGGTGTACTCTTGTGCTTTTACGATTTTTAAACATTAATATGAAACAATATAATTTTACTGTATTTAACATATTCATTTTATTAATTCCTAAAATGTGGTGATGTCCGCCAATTATATTTCCATAGCATTCGACTGGAAATAAACCTGAGGAATCATGAAAAAACTCCAAGATAGGTGTTTGCACTGTACATGATAAAGGCAGAATGAAAAAATTGTGAAGTAATTAAAGACAATAGACGCAAGAATTCACTATGTCGAGAAAAAATTATTGATAATGAATGTGTAAAATATTTAAAAAGGTATTGTACAAATGAGAAAAAGTGAAGAAAATTAAATCCCAACCTTATACTTAGATTTCCCTTCACATTTGCAACAGGAAGATACCTATCCCCTGTGGTAATAAAAGACCAATGAAAGTGAACCCGCCCACCTCCACCACCACCACCTCCATTTGGACACCCATTACCCCCATTACTTGAAATAATAGAATTGTTACCAAGACTGAATGATTGCAGAAACAATAATATAGTTCCTCCTGATCCACCTCCAATACCACCAGATCTATTTGTAGCTTTGCCACCAAGCATTCGTACAGATTTCCCATAACTTTCTCCATTTGTTACAATAGATCCATAAACAGACAAACTTGAAAGTTCATGTTCCATTGATCCCATCACTGCAATAGAAGTTTTTTTTTTGATGAATTAAAGTTTTCATTACTGAAAGTAGAGTAGGGCAGAGCCCAAGATTACAAATGTAGGGAAATGCACACATAAGATATAAATATATAAGTAAAGACATGTAAAAGCATTATCGCATGATAGTTAGACCATGACTAACTAGCCAGCTAAACGAGCTTGAGCCGAGCCCGCCGAGCCGGGTTTTATTTGACACCCTACCATAGACTTATGGCTTGAGTTTCAATCTGGGTAAGATTGAGCTTCTTATAGGTTATGGCCTCGTAGGCAATGCTCACATCCCTAGTGATTTCTCTGCTTACAATTTCTGGAGGCCTCAAGGTACGTTGTTTTAATCTCTTGTTCCTTTCACACCATATGTGCCAGGAGAGTTATGCTAACATCAGCCAATGTAGTAGGCCCCAACAGCTAGCTTTGTGAGTGAGTTTTTGAATTGTTTCCATAATATCCCCTATCTTAATGTCTACTGAGGGAGAGGGTGGTTCAAAAAAAATAATAATAATTATTCACTGAATACTGACTGTGTTATTTTATCAGTGATTATTATTTTTTGGTTAAATTACTTTTGCATTAATTAAATATAAGGTTCATGCTAATATAAAAGCAAATTTAGTCTAAGCTAATTTTATCAATGATTAATTGCATATAATTTAGCAAGGGCCAAACTCTACATAAAGAAAAATAAGGCCAACAATCTTTAAAATATTTTTTTACATAAGAAATTAAGAATGTTTGATATTATTCCAAACACCCTCCTTCCATCAATGGTTAAAGTGTGCTAAAGCTCCAAAGCTCTCTTGGAGGAGCACTTTTTCCAGCGCTTTTCCTAGAGCGGGTAATCGGGTGGGTTCCAATAAAAATCTACCCCACCAGGTTACCCAATTACACCTATTATTTAATAATATTTTCACCTAATATACTTTTTTTCCCATTCTACCTCTCTATTCTAACTTAAATTAAATTACCCCAGATTCAGATTTTAGTTGGATTTAATTTAATTGTATGAATTAAATCTTTAATGTTTTATACATGTGATTTTATACTTTTATAAGGTATTTTTAAATTTCCATAGGTTTTATATGTATTTTTGCAGGATATTATTAAAATACCCCTGGCACTTTAAAACGTCCAAAGTGAAAAAGCACTTCCTGAAAAGTGGAAGCGCTTTTCGCTTTTATAAACTATGGATTCAGAGAGTGAAATTTGAATCGTATGGTTTTTGAAAAAAACGGATCTGCGCATATCACACTTTGGGGATGCACTCACACAAAAATGTATGCACCCTGATACTTGGGAGAAGACTCCTTAGTCGCTTGACTCTTCATCTTCTAATCGTTGGAGTGCATATTAACATGTACTTATATTATTCATTTACGTTATGTCGGTTATATAATATTCATAGATGTTCTCATATCCCAACCCCTAATACCCTATAAATATTTTATGATAAAAACACAAATTCATAAAATTACAAATCTTACCTACAATCCCACCTCCTGCTGTTGAATGACCAATGCTATCATTTCCACTACCACTGCCAATAAAACAAGGTAAATTCAAATTACCATAGGGTACACCACCTTCAGCTCGAGTTTGATTGTAGGAACCATCTCCACCTCTCCCACCATACCCCCCTCCACCTCCTAAGCCACCACCTAAAACCTCCCCACGACCAATTCCACCTTTACAACCTGAAATATATCGAGTAAACATATTCATTTAAAAAAATAACAATTCCTGATGTCTTCAGCACAAAAAAGTGAAAAACTGCCGTACACGATGGTACACATGGCAATGAGGTAAATAAATGTTTAGTAAAAATATTATTACTGCTTTTTCCATTTGAGTTTTCAGTTTTTAATCAAAATAATAATAATGAATCATTTGATTAAACAAAATACAATTTTTTTTAAATGTCAATGTAAAAGAATAAAATAAAACATATCACAATTTCTTACAATGCATTCTAAAATAAGATTCAAAATAAATAATGCAAATTGTAAAATATACCCAATCCTGATGCAGTGATTACTCCTTTACTTTGAACAATAACAGTTCTTGACCTATGAATATGAATGACATTTCCTTGAATAATACCTTCAACAGAAATATCCTCAACACGACAAATCTGCAAAAAATAATAAATGTTAATACACCATATGATTAAACAAAGAAATTCACAAAAATACACAGAAGAAAAACCTGGATAGTAAAAGAGAGTGAGGTGTTAAGATTGCAGTCTTCAGGTGGGTGAAGTAATTCAATTGGACAGTCCTTGGCTGCACAATTAAGCATAGGAGCCCTACACCAATAGAGATACTTCACACGCTAAACTACTATAATGAGGATGACAAAAAAATAGAATAACAAGAGAGGAAAATGAAATCTTACTTTTAACTTACATGTCATTAACTGTTGCATTTTCAAGTGGACCACGCAAAATAGAACCAGGCCCAACCTAAAAATTGCATTGATATTTAATTATTCTATACAAATGAAAAATATACCAATCATGAAATCAGAAATAAATTGGTAATGCAAACTTTGAATGTGCATTGCAAAGAATGAAAAAATAACATATTAGAAACATTACGAGGGAAAGAAACCATGATACTCACTTGAACCCTGTAAAACAGAGATAAAATTAGACGCTGTGCTTCAATCACATCTCCTGGTCCTGATAAACTCAAATATCCTTGTCCATGAAGCCCAAGGTTAGAATTTGAATGTATCATTGATGCACCCTAAGTCAAGAATAAAAAAAATTAAAATTGAACATTAAAATTGAACATTAAACCATGATCATTAGCTCATTATTCCTAACTGTAAGAATTGGAAAGTTAAATTACCTTGAGAACAATTAAATTACTAGCTTCAAGCAATGACGTGCCTACAATTGCATCACCACCGCTATCTATTAGCATTCTGGAATTCCACATCAAAAGCATCTTTATAGACATTCTCAATGCCCCAAATACCTAACACAATAATGAATTGATGGTAACTAAAAGTCATCAGGTTATTCTCATTACTTTAAATTTTAGAAGCTGAAAGCAGAAATATAATCCGTTAATCCCTAATTATGAAAAAAGTAAATATTTAAATGCCTAAAGAGTTAAGATATATGGGTGCGTTATTTTTAACCAACACAAGTCTAATTAATCGATATGATTACCCTGATCGTAGAATCGCTGACAAGAAGTTCCTCAGCCATAAGCTCAAATTCAGAATAAGGATATCCTGTTACACCAAAGCTCAAAACACCACCACCTAAAATACTAAGTTGCCCCTGAACCTGAAAGAAATTAAGAATCGGTTGAATATAATTACCTAATAGCTAACAGTAGATTTTTTGATAGAATTGAAATTTTTCGTTAAAAAATGATGGCCAGTGCCCAATGTTACAACTCAGAGAAATTAGTAAATATAGGAAGATGGACCATTGGCTCATGGACACTTTTTTATACAGCCTTAGTGCCTTACAAGTTACAACTAGTGATTAAGTGACTAGTTGAGTAGCCTCAAGAGATTGGCCTCCCAAGCTTGCATAGTATCTTTCTCCAGTTGGGAACAAGTGAAAAACAATCCTTCCTAAAATCCTCAGATTTGTAAAAGAGGCTTATGTCCCACATAATGGCCTTAGTGAGGAATTCTGGAGGTCTCAAAGTGGGCTGCTTGAGACTTCTATTCCTTTCAGACCAGAGTTGCAAAACTACACATCCAAGTTAATTTCAAAGAGGCTTGCTATGGAATGTTGTAAAAGACCTGTCATGGTACATATGGGGTGAAAGAAACAGACAATTAAAACAAAAACATTCTGGTCCCCATAAATTCTGCTTAGAGAAGTAATCAGAGACATCAACCTTTCCTTCAGGCCAAAATGTCATAGGAAAAATTATTACCATCCTTTAGAGAACTCTACAATTCAGATTTCAGATGTGGGAGACCAACCTCCTAAGGCAACCTGCTTAGTCGACTATTACTAGGTAGCATAGCTGATTGGAAAGTGTCGATGGGTCAACAAACCCATCTCCATCATGTTTTGTTTTATTTTTTTCATTAAATGGACATTGCCTTGATTACACTGAAGATAGTATCTTATTTTGTTTTTCAATGTAATTTGGGCATTGCCCCTTATTATTTTAATGAAAAAAATTAACTAATTTTAAAAAAAGATGCATCATGGTGGAGATAGCTAAACTATAGTTCTTTTTTGATAAAGGTAAATTTTCATTAAAAATGAAGTGAGCCTTGCCCAGTTTTACAAATACAAACAGAGAAAATAAAACCCCCTCACAGACAACACTACTCAAGAGTAGGCAAGGTCTTCTAAGGGTGTCACAGCCAGAAACAGATAACCATAAGAGCATATTAACCAGATAGACAATACACAGAAGTTAGCTCATCCAATGTCTAATAGCTAACACTGTAGTTGATTCACTTTAAAAACTGTATTTGACTATAAGTCTATAACTATCAACTATATTATCACGATTAAAAATACTATAGTTTTTCAGGCGATCATACTGGCCAGCACCTTCAGGCACTGTCGGGATAGGCAAATCCAGTTGGATCCGTTTAACCTATTAATCCATTTAATAATTAAAAAACCTTAAAAAAAAGAATTAGAAATAAAAAAATAAGGTTTTTCTCTCCCTATTCTCAATTTTCCCAAGTGTCATTTTCCCCTGCAGACCACCGGCGAGTTTCCCTTCCAGAGAGAACCTCCGACGAACGTCGATCAGAGCTCTGGCGAGCACTAATCCGGCAAGTAGTGATCAAAATCCTCATCCAATCTTCTCCGGCGGACAGCGATTAAACAATTCTGGGTATTTATTGTAAAATTTTGCCATGCTTCATGCGACGCCTAGGCGTCACCTAGGCGCCTTAGTCGTTCATGAGACCAGCTCCATCGCATGTGCAACTTTGAAAAATAGGATACCATTTAAAGTTAATATACGTATATGTATTTCTAATTTCTAGAGATTAAAAATTAAAAAAAGTATCTACTAATTTGGTATCAATTGTTGATTTTGGAACTTTTGACTACACAACAAATTGAGATGGCTCTCAGGTCTCTCACGTTTTTCACACAAAAAAGATAATGGGATTAAGGAGAGGTTTAAAGAAAGAATTACAATAAGAAAGGAAATACATCACAAAAAATAATAGTGTTATGTTGGCGGGATTCAGCCTTGCCTATCTCCACGGGAGTGATTAAGCTCTTCCTTATTCTTGGTTGTGAAAGAATAATAATGTGCTATGTTACAAACAAGAAAAGATAAGTATTTACAGAATTAGTTTTCTTGAAAATTGAGCCATAGACAACTAAACTGATTCTCTCTGACCCAATGGGAATTGGCTAATGAGGAATATTCTTCCCTTATTCTTATGTCTCACTTCATAATTTAACTAAATGTGATTTCGACCAATTGCATTTAACTTTAACAACAAATGTAATCTAAGCAAGGTTTAAGTTGCTACGCGCTATGGGGAGATAGCGTGCTATAGCGCCATTTTAAAAAAAATCAGATATACATGTATATTTATAAACGCTGTAATATTAATTCAATCAATTAACTATAAACCATGTAATCATAAAAATAGAAAAGTTAAAAGACTATTGGTTTAACTATTCCATGGTGTATTTCTCATTCTAATTTCGAAGATTATGTAATCATAAAAATAAAGGAAATGATAATATTGAACCGTGGAATAAAAATGAAAATAAAAATAAAAAAATCAACTGAGCAAACCTGGAATGAGTCTATAAAAAGTCCGAATGGTAAAACAGGAAAAAGTTATAATGACTACCAAAAGACATAACAAAGATACCTGCACCCGACTCCATGGCAAAGGAACTGCAACTTTTGCTCTGTCTTTCACAAATACATTTGTCCAAAGAGATTTCTTAGGAAAGTCCATTAGAAGTGTGTCTGACTCAGTTGACAAATTCTGATTATTAACAGTAAGACTCTTTGGAATTGTATCATATAGAGTCCCAGCCCCTCCATTGTTATTTTGACATGACATACTTCTACCTCCTGCAGAAAAAGAAACAACGTCAATGCAAAATAAAACTTGAAGAAAAAAACATCACCCTTCTAAACATGAAGCTAAGGATGATATCAAACGAACACTTTGATAAACTGATCATAATTATTTAACTGATTTGCAATGCAAGGCATGTATTGTATTTTACCATATCATGTCTTGTAACTTGTAATATAATGCAGCACCACTACTAAATACTAATGGAAAGAATTAAAATCTAAAATAGACAAATGAAATCAGGATTATAAATAAAAAATAGAATATGAAGAACTGGAACAAAAAAATCAACTCACCGTGAACAAAGATTTTCTGTTCATCATGCCTACTGAATACATCAATGGAAACTCTTCCACCACTTCCCCCAGCAATACCATTACCTCCTGAAGCACTTATCTTCCCCTTCCCCTTCCTGATTTTGTTAAAACAATAAACACGTCAAAAAATAAAATTGATATTCGATTTTTTTTTTTTGAGAAATTAAAACTTTCATTGCTGAAAAAGAGATTGGGCAAAGCCCAAGATTACATAATAATATAGGGAAATGCAAGTACAGTAAATGTAAAAACATTGTCTATCTCTTATGCAGCTATGACCCTGACTAACTGGCCAAGGATTGAAGCCTCAAGAGGTTAGACTCCCATGAGCATATAGCTTGTATTTCAATCTGTGAAAGATTGTGCTTCTTATAGGAAGTAGGATCATATGCAATGCTCACATCCTTTATAATTGATATTCGAATTAATTAATTAAAAAGATCATATGTTTGCCAAAACCTAAAGGTATTATCAATTTATCATATACAGATTTTGAAATTTAATTTTTTTCTTTCTTATGAAGTTGTGAGAGATGAACAGACTCATCGAATCATATTCTATCTAGCATTATTCCTGGTGATAATGTAACAAGAAATTTTGCCTTAGAATTGAAGCCTCCCACAGGTTTAGTGTATAATTCGACCATGGAGCATTCTATTTTAAAGAACTCCTGCTTAAAGAACAAGCTGGTAGAGTGGTGGTGTCTCTTATTATCATACTTCAAAGTAACGCCCCTATAATGCTCAAGTGAATCCTTAACTGGATCCTCTAATCACTATGATTGCTATAACCTAACTGGATGCTTAACCAAATCAAGGTTCATAGTACGCCCAATGCACGATGTGTCAGCACTAGACGCACTGAGGCATATACTTCATACTAGAAGTATAAAATATTTACTAATTAAATTAAAAACACAATATTTATAAAAAATATAAAATACTTAGAAATAGTTCATACTTCATACTGGAGATAATTAGAAGATAGATCACCGAAGCTGGGTAATTGAAAAATGACCGGAAAAAGGTGGATGGGGAGGTTGATCAAGGCAGAAATAGCTAGAAAATATAAGAACACAAGAGTGGATGAGGGGAGAGAGATCTCAATCCTTTTTCCATTAGCCATTAGTAGTCTTTTATACATATTTAGAATAACTAATTCAGTTATTCCTCTACACTAACTAACTAAGGAATTACAAAATATGGCATTCTAACTATAAACTAATTACAATTATTTATGAAACTATATTTACACTAATATGCCCCCTCAAGATCATCGGAGATCATCGATTATCTTGTCTCGAATTTCTTGAAATAATTTGGGCTTTAGTGCCTTTGTAAGTATATCAGCCAACTGCAGCCTGCTTGATACATGCTTCACAATTAGCCTTTTGTCTTCCACTCTTTCTCTCACAAAGTGGAAATCCATAGCAACGTGTTTAATTTTTGTGTGATAAACAGGGTTGCTTGAGAGTTGAATCGCACTCATGTTATCACACCACAAAGTATACGGTAACCTTGCCTCCATACCAAGTTCCTTCAACATCGATCCAACTAAATCCAATTTTGTTGTAATTAATGAGATGCCACGAAATTCAGACTCTGTTGAGGACTTAGCCATAGTAGCTTGCTTCTTAGAAGCCAATGAAACCAATGAACTCCCAATATACACAAGATATCCAGACTGACTCCTACGGTCAATTGTATCATTTGCCCAATCAGCATCGCAATAGCCCATGATATCAAGGTTGTCAGTCTTCCTTAGCACAATTCTCATAGTTTGAGTACCTGAACGATATCTCAGTACTCACTTCATGGCCATCCAATGAACAGGTTGAGGAGAAACCAAAAATCGTGATAATTTATTCACGGCAAATGAAATGTCTGGCCTAGACAAGGATAAGTACTGTAATGAACCCACAATTCTCCTATAATCAGTAGGATTGTCAGTTGGGGGTTCTTCTGAAAATAGATCCAGATTAGGCTCCATTGGGGTAGAATTAGGTTTCAAATTGTCAAATTTATTGTTCCTCAGCAGATTTACAAGATAAAGTTGTTGATCCAAGAACAATCCATCAATGTGTTCACGAACTTGAATTCTTAAAAAATAGTTAATATTCCCCAAGTCCCTAACTGTAAATTCTGAACTCAATGCATCCAAGACTTCCTTTACCTCTTTGGGATCTGATCCTGTAAGAATCATATCGTCTACATATACAAGAATGTAGATAATATTCTTAGCCACCAATCTAATAAACAATGAAGAATTTGATTGACTTCCCAAGACCCCGATGGTAACAAGATAGTCTCTCAATCTTCTAAACCACATTCTAGAAGACTGCTTGAGACCATAGATAGATTTCTTCAACAAACATACAAGATTTGGGTGTAATTCATCCATAAAACCCATAGGCTGCCTCATTACTATATGCTCTTCTAGTTTCCCATGTAAGAAAGCATTTCCAATATCAATCTGAGTTAATTTCCAGCCCTTTGAAACATCAATTGTGAGAACCATTCGAATAGTGATTGGTTTCACAACAGGGCTGAAGGTTTCATTATAATCTCTACCATTAGCAACCAACCTAGCCTTGAATCTGTCCACTGTTCCATATGCCTTCTCTTTCACCTTGTATAACCATATACAATTAATCACATTGTCATCATTCTTTCTAGGTACAAGTTCCCACGTTTGATTTTTTGTTAAAGCGTCAAACTCAACCTTCATGGCATTCTTCCATTCTGGATCAGATAGTGCTTCTTTGACATATTTAGGTAATTTAATATCAAAAGCAGATATGGACAGTGCATATCTAGGATTAGGTTTAATTATCCCTTTTGTAACTTGTAAGTCGTGTGTCAGGCCCTTGCATTCCATCATCAATTTTCAGATGCTTTAGTGGAATGTATCTTTCACCCGAACTTTGAGAAAATATTGGATTCATTTTCATCTTGTTGTTCTATGACCAGATCTTCAACATTATGACACTCCTGATTGTTGAGAAGAGTGTCTAAATTTGTTGAATTATTTGGCGATTTTTCAGATGAGCTTGTCACTGAATCCATGTTTGCCTCTTGCTCACTATGCACAACTGGTATCTCATTGTGTGTGCTCTCAGAAATATTTATTAAATCATTTTCCTCACCATACAATAATCTGCTAAGAGAAAAATCTTGTTCTGAAAAATGCACATCCCTTGATATATATACCTTCCCATCTATTGGATTCAAACAAATGTATCCATCACTAGTGGCAGGGTACCCCATAAATATACAAGGAACTGATTTTTCTTGTAGCCTGTTGGTGAGATAGCTTCTCAGATTAGGATAACATTTACAACCAAACGTTTTCCCTTTATAATATTCACACTCTTGATGAAATAAGTACTCCACAGGAGATAATCCATCCAGAATTTTAGTAGGATAATGATTATAAAGATATACTGCTGCCATAAAAGCGTAATCCCAGAATTCATTTGGGATATTTGCTTTCTTCATAAGTGTGAGTCCAGTATCGACAATATGTTGATGTCTCCTCTCAACCTTGCCTATTTGCGGGTGTATGTGAGGACAGCACAACCTATGTAAACTTCCAGCCTTGTTCAATACCTCAGTTAGACGAAGAAATTCCTTGGCATTGTCTGTTTGTAATGCCTTCAAGGAATACCCACACTGTTTTTCAGCCATCACACTGAATTTAAGAAAGCATTCATATACTTCAGCTTTGGATCTAAGTACATATAACCAATTGAAATTAGTGTATGCGTCTACGAAATTGAGGTAATATTTATAACCTTCAATGGACGATGTTGGGGCAGGTCCCCACACATCTGCAAACACTAATTGGAGAGGTTCTGAATAAATAGTAGATCTTGTGTAATACGGATATTTATGTATTCTATTGATAGAACAAGCATCACATTGAATTTCATTACATTTATCAGAAATTTTAATCACTCCTCTCCTAGCTAAATCCATGATCACACGAAGATTTAGATGCCCCAATCGATTGTGCCAAGTCATAACAGTGGCTTGTACTCCCACATGATTAACCTCCTTCCTCAAATTCCTCCTCAATAGTAGCCTATATAGATCCCCTTCATAGTCACTCTTGAGTAGCACCTTCCTGCTCTTTAAATCATTTACCACCACATTCTGTGGATCAAATTCAATAGAAACAAGATTATCAAAGCAAAATCTCCTTACTGCCAACAGATTTTTAGAAGCAGATGGAACATTAAGAATATCATTGAGATAGAAATTCTTATTATTAGATATAAAATGAGAATAACCAGTGTGAGAAATATCCATAGGTTGACCATTAGCTGCATAGATAGATTTGTTACCTCGATATTTTTTGATTGTATGCACATTTTCTGCAGTGCTGGTGACATGATGTGTGGCTCCAGAATCTGGATACCACACCGAAGTTGCATCATCCGCATCTACATACACCATATTAGCCAATTTCTCAGTTTTCTCAGCATCAACCTTTCCCGGACCATTAGAAGATAACTTCCTATTATGTGTTGGTGGGAATTTGGCTATATTGAGCCTGTTATAACAGTTTAACGCACCATGACCTTTTCCTAAACAGATCTGACATGGTGTCTTCCTCTTGGCATCCTTCCCATCAACAATTGCCACATTCAAGCTCATCGTTTCATCCCTATGATTCTGTCGTTTTTCCAAATCTGTTAACATGTACTTCAATCTGCTATAAGATGCATGTTTCCTCTTGGATGTAATGTTCTGGACAAAAAAGTCGTACTCCTGTCCTAGGCCTCCAAGCACCATAAGAGCAACATCTGAGTCGGAGATTTTCTCTCCGGAAAGTCCCAAAGCTTCTATGATCGAATTGCATTCGATAATGTATTCTGAAACAGTGCGATTCCCCTTTTTAATATTCTGTAATTTTTGCCTGAGTGTGAGAACTCACGATCTGGAATTGGGAGCAAATTCCAATTGAATTGCCTCCCATACCTCAGCCGATGTGGAGCACGTCGTGACATATGGAAGCACCGACGCTGACATTGACGACAGCAACCACCCGACTATCAATCGATCCTGCTTGATCGAGTTCGGATTTGATGAAAGATCAACCTCACCTTTGACGTACTCGAGCAGATCGTGCGCAAGAAGTACTGCGACGAGTTGAGATCGTCAACCAAAGTAATCCGTGCGATCTAGTAGCACTGATTTTAGGTTCTTGATCACGACAATATTAGAAGAATTCATCGTGATCAATCCCTTTCCAGCACCTCCAGTCCCCGATTCTGCAGATTGCTCTTCCATCGCAGCGGAACAGATCGGAATAGCCTGCAATAGGGGATTCACCAGGATCGAACTTCCCTCCTAACCAACTGATACCATATAAGAACACAAGAGTGGATGAGGGGAGAGAAATCTCGATCCTTTTTCCATTAGCCATTAGTAGTCTTTTATACATATTCAGAATAACTAATTCAGTTATTCCTCTACACTAACTAACTAAGGAATTACAATTATTTATGAAACTATATTTACACACTAATACTTTTGATGTGACTTTTTACCAAAAAAACTCAATAATTGTACTATATATATAATTTATACCAAAAAAAGATGATTACCTTAATTTGATATTTGATATATAATTTTAAAAGGTTACGTTTGATTACCTCAAATTGTCTGAGAATTGGCTCGTCGAGTATTTTAGACAAACCAAAAGTAGTAGAAGCATCAGATTTCTCAATAACAGTATGTAGATATGAAGAATTCAGTAGAGAAATATGTCCCTAATCAGCAAAAAAAACTAATTAAATCTTACAATAGAAGACAAAAGATCAATATCAATGTAAACATAAATATGTTCAAATCAGGCCTATTGTGGATTCGCATTTCTATAAAACTTTTATTTCAGAAAAGAATCAGTAGATTAATGTTTGGATTGTAAAGCCAATAGTACGATTGTATGGAGATTTGGTACTCCAATAAGCAAGTTGAGGGGAATGGTGGAAAGTATAAGAGATAGAAGTCATAAGGACGTACTAGCCAAGGGAATTTGGTAGAAGATGCTGACAAAATTCTCTATTCTCTTGTGGAGGGTGAAATGGGATCACCTAAACACGTTCAGGAAGTTGAAAAGCTAGAGAGTGTCTATTATGCAATCTGGAAGATGAATCTAGAAGTCATCTCTTCTTCAACTGCTCTTATTTCAGATCTCTCCTAATTCCGTTAGTTGAGCACCTGAATTTCGCCTTCTGGAAAATAATGAATATTCCAGTTCACACCTAATCTAGTTCAGATCTTATAGAGATTTCGCAAAGAGTTACACACCACACTCTTCCTTAGGGGTTACTATGGAATGTTATTGGATGTTTGTCATGGCATATATAAACAGAAAGAAATAAAAGATACAGACAACACGTTAGTAGGCCTCCTGAGGTAGTCCTTAAGGAGGTTATTAAGGACATCGATCTCTTTTTTGATTCGGAGTGTTACAAGAAGAGTTGTTGTCAGTTGTCACCCTTTGGAGACATCTATGATGGAAGTATGAAAGAGCAACCTCCTGAAACAACGTATCTAATTACTATATAACTAGAGTACTAAACTACATACCTAATGGAAGAGAGTCAATGGCCTTCTTGTTCAATTTTTTTCTTTTGTTTTATATTTCTATACTCTATGTAATTTGGGCATTGTCCTTATTTTTTAATGAAATTTAATTGCTTTCAAAAAAAATATATGCATGTTCAATTGACAATGCATTAAATAAATCTATTAAACTAAGTTGCTTTATTAATAATTAGTAAATAACCACTATTAAAAACAGTTAGTTTAGTTAGATCTGAGAGCATCTCTAGATTCTGGAATACAATCCAGCAAATAATTAGGCAACAGCATTACCTGCAAATCTGAAATAATTAGTGAATTCCATTATCTTCTTCGAAAAAGTTCTTGATTGCAGTTTATCGAGTCACTGCTCCAAGAAATAATTCTGAGTTCTAGCCTCTCCATTAGAGCTGAGCTCTACAAGAAGAGATTTGGCTTACAATTAGAGGAGGTGATTATGCAGGTTTGGGAGACAAATCTCCTGCAGCAGCACACTTAGTTGCTAGATTACTTGGCATAAATGCTAAATAAGAAAATGTTGATCGAATATACATCTCCCTTTATTTCATGTATTAATCTTCTATATAGTAATTCCAGGGTACCTCCATTATTTTTAAGGAAAAACTTTAATGCTTGCAAAAAAAAACGTAAATCAACCCTTAAAAAATACTTATTTTCATCTTTTTGAAATGTTTTGTTAACAATATAACTAGTTAACATACTTACATAGATAGTTACTACATAACTAATGGGAAAGAGTCCATGATCTTTTTCCACATTTCTTTTTACTTTTATTTGTATTTATATTCTCTATCATTTTTGTAATTTAGGCATTGCCCTTCATTTTCAATGGAAAATTTATTTGCTTTAAAAATATATATATTTTGTTAAAAAAATACAAAAGTATTTAAAAAAAGTGATGAGAATTTTGTCGAAAAGTGATAATCAAGCATTTTATACATTATGATTAGCATATATTCGACAAAAAACTAAGGAAACTAATTCAGTCTAAAGAAAAAATGCTCTCGAGATGGAGTGGGAAATGTCTTTCGTATGGGGGGAAGGATCCAATTAGTCAATTGGATCTTGGCTGGAAAATAATCAAAATATACATACTGGTTACAAGGAACCGGTCTCCCAGAAACCTTTTTTTTAAGCAATTAAATTTTTTATTTAAAAATAAGAGCAATGTCCAATTTACAAAGAAAGAGTATAGAAATAAAATAAAAGTACAAGAAATGAACAAAAACCCATTGACACTCTCCCATTAGCTATATAGTTTAGTTATACAGTAACTAAATACGCTACCTCAGGAGGTTGGTCTCTCATACTTCCATCATAGATGTCTCCAAAGGGTGACAACAACTCTTCTTGTAATACTCCGAATCAAAGGAGAGACTGATGTCTACTCGCAAAATCCTTACACAAAAAGTGATGTAGGAGATATCTCTGGAATCCGATGAGGGAAGCAAAAGAAGGTTGCAAGAGCTTCTTCCAATGTAGAGATGGTAGAAACTTGGAATCCACCAAGGTTTCTAAGTCTAGATCTTGATTAGCATGATTTTCAATAATGATCCTTTCCTTCCTTGGCCCATTATATTTATACTCACATCAATGGTAGTGGGCAACCCATTTGATGTGAGTTTAGGATTCCTTAAGAGGAATGTGAGTTGGCTTGACTAAGGTCGAGCCAACTATGGCCCACTCGAGAATTAAGATGCTCTGTATCATGACTACTATTCTCTATTGCATCAAAAAGGTTAAAAAACCAGCCTACCAATTCATATGGGATTGTAGAAAAGGAATCCCATGAACAGACATAGTCTTCTCCAAAAAAAGAGGACTAGAGATTAGGAATCTACTTATGATAGCCAATGCCTCATCCATTAAAAAATTAGCAAACATCTGGGAGAAAAATTCCATCCTTGCAGCATGGATGCAAGAGAGGTATATTAAGGACAACTCACTCCAAGACATTGCAATCCACCATTCCACCCAACTATTTTTGAAAGCAATTAAATTTCATTAAAAAACCACCACCACCCAACTATTGACTCAGTCTAATGGAAAGAACTCCTAAATCCTATGAATAAAACTAGAACAATGCAATGCATAGATTGCAGAGCAGGGAATAGGGTGATGTGGAAGAAATCATTGACATCATTAAAACCAAAGCACCCGGCCAAAGCAGTATGGTTCTACATGCCTACTAAATATTCCATCATGCTATGGAAGATAAAAAAAACAGATCAAAACCTTATTAATGTTGAAGGCATGAGGGATATGAATACATTCAACCTGCCTCCTATGTGATAAGGAAGATGAATCAATACTCAATAGGGCACCTATTTTTCAATTGTGGGCACTATATAACTTTGACCTAACTAATTCTTTGATTTCCATATGTGATTCGAAGGAGATAAACCCCCTAATATTCTAAATCAGGAAAGCCATTATAATATGACTTCCTTAATAGAAGATTCAGCTAAGGGATCACATGTCCTTCAGTGCGGCTTCTTTCGCTCCTACTTTGGAGCTTAGGTCCCTTCCATGGGCATAATATCTTCTCTTCCTACTCGCATTACTTCGCAAGCCCTCTTGGCCTGATACCTTGGCCCAATCAGAGTTCTCTACAGTCCTTATATATGGGACTCCCATCATTCCCCAACAGGGGCCATCCCAGTTTTCCTTCTAGCATACTTCTTTGTTGCCTCCCTGTGCCTTCCCAGAGTAGTGATCATATCTAAGGTCCCTGACCCTACCATGGGAGAAGAAAACAGCCCCTTCGGGACCACCTTGGGCTCAGACGTCGGCTTTGGTTGTGATAAGCTAAATTTGGTAGGACAGCGCAGGGGAGGAGAGAACGAGGAACAATTCGACTTGAGCTGAATTTTCCTCGGGATGTGCCCTTGTTCCGCCGACTGAAACAACATATCATCATTTACCCCCCAGTTATAGATTGGTGAATTAATGCTTTGTCCTTGCATTGACTTCTCACTGTTCCCCTCAATGTCTTGGGAGACATTCTCCCGTATTATCAAAACTCCTTGCTAGGCGAAGATAGCAGAAATCTATCAGGAGAATGAGACCCTTCCTCCACCTGCACCCCCCAGTTGGGGGTCAACAGTCTCAAACACTTCTATTTCCTTTTGCTGCCCCTGCATAGTCATGCCCATCTCCCTATCTTGACTGGAGACTTCAGAGACATATGCATCCCGTTCTGCTAACCAAGGTTCTGGGTGCGCGCGCATATGCGATGATGCACCCCAGAGGGAGATGCGCCATCTCCCTTAGCCGGATCCGGGTCGGATCCGGGTAAAATCCGACCCGGATCCAGGCCTGTTTTAAGTTATTTAAATAACTTAAAACAGTGTTTTGTTTTTATTTTAAAAAAAAAGGCCAATTTTTTTTATTTTAAGACTTTATAAATTTTTAGCATAAAAATTATACATTGGTCTATGAAAAAAGCTATATTATTTTTAATATAAGCTCCTCCCACTCTTTAGACTTCATATTTGTTTTAGACAAAATGAATCTTTATTTATAGACCAACCTTCTTTGTGTTTTTTGAATTCTATCGATGTGGGACTAAAAAAGTGTGGTTAAATAAATTATTATTATAGAGTATTTTTTATGTTGTAGATGTATTAAAGAAGGCCCAGCCCAGCCCATTACGTTATTATTTTTTAAAAGCCTCTTGGGTTATTTATTATTTTCTTTTATAAAAACCTCTCTTTTATAAGTTTAAAGAAACCCTAGCCATTTATAGAGCTATATTATTACGAAAATACCCCTAAATGGTTAACCGGTTTTTAAACCTTGGTGTTACAATGAATTATAGGGTGTTATAATAGTTAATAAATATATGTATTATAATAATTTTTCTATCCAATATATTTTTAACTAAAAAACTTAATTAATATAATTTAGATATATAAAAAAATATTAATTTCCTATAGTTTTATAAATATTTACGAAAATGCCACTGGCGCATCTGAGCGCATATGCACGCATATGCTCAGATGCTCCAGGTGGCGGCGCATCCGGAACCTTGCTGCTAACCAGGCTTCTTGCGGGGACCCTTTAATAGCCGAAGGAGAATGAGACTCCCCTATATCATCTTCTTCTTGTTGTCCCTGTCTCGAGATACCTTTCTCTACACCCATATTGATGTCCCGAGAGACATCAACCTCGACATGAGTTCCCCCTAACAGGGAGCCCTTACTAGACGAGGATTGTACATATTCAACATGAGAATGAGTACCTTCTCTACCCGTCATACTCTGCAACGAGCCAACAATCTCCACTTCATCTACGATAACATTTTCCATCTGTTGTTCCTAAATAGATTTACTATTTTTCCTTTCCTTACTGATGTCATGGGAAACATCAGTTTTTCTTTTCTACAGAGATGCTCCTTTCCTTACTGGTGTCATGAGAGACAAACTTTTCCTTTTCCTTCCTTTCCAACAGAGATGCTTTTTTCCGCACGTTTGGAGCTCCCCTCCTGATGCGGGGTTCCCTTCATGGACAAGGGTTGTGCAACCCTATGAGGTCCCTCCTTCCCATTTCCAACCATACTTTGCCAGGATATCTCAGCTAACTTCCCTTCACCTAATCTTTTTTGTATCCTGTCCAAGTTCTCATCCTTATCCAACTCAGCCCATCTGTTGGATATAGAGATTGGAAGTGAGCTTATGGTCTTCTTTAGCTTGCTCTGTCCTTGACACCAGGTACCCTCCTTGTCATTTTGGGGAATGATTACAGTACCTTCTGCTCTTGAGATAGGGGGAGGAGGCGGGATTTCTCCCATTAATGGCCGACAACATTTATCCGACCAGTGACCAAAGAGTCCACATTTCCGACACTTCTGAGGTCTTGACCTGTATTTCACCCTAAGTATGTGGCATGTTTCTTCCCATTCTTCTCTCGAATCATTATTTTGATTTCTCCAGGGAATCGAAAACTCAGAGTACTTTGAAAACATACTCTAAGATCTTTCGGGTGTGATACAGTATCCATAAGCTCCCCATACAAAGGAATACCTAGGACGCTGGTTATTTTGTTTACCGCATCCTTAGAGAACATTCTCGAGAGAAGATTTTCAATGATTGCCCATTGAAACATTATTTTATAGCATTCCTTGTAAATAATATTCGGTGGGAGCTTGCTAACTTTAAAAGGAGTATCGCAAAATCTATCCCATGAGCGATCACATGAGAGTAAGTAGTCCGCCGCTTCCATAAACCTTACATCAAAAGTAGCATCACGGTATCTTATAATTTGAATGCCTCCATTAACCCCCCATTTTCTCCTCAGCAAACAAATCATAGCCCCCATAGACGGAACATCTCCCATTACTCTGAGTGATATTCTAAGTGCTTCCCCTGACTTATGAAGAAGAAGTTGGGACTTCTGCATAGTGGCACAGGTAAACTCCTCCCTATCCGAAGGTTGCACAGACTAGAGTCTTCTTAGATCCCCCGAATCAGGAGTAGACCACTTCTAGTTGTCTAATATTCCTTGGTCGAAAAGCTCCTTCTTCCTACCCTCTCTCCTTAGATAGCCCCTACTCTCAGGATGCTTCCAAGACCCTCTGAACAAATTCTTTTTTTGTCTCATATTCTTTTCAAACTCTTCATTTCTTCTGAAATGCCTCCAAAGCGCAGCTGCGCCTTCCATCGAGACAGCCAGGAGTAAGAGAATTACCTCCTCAAAGTTTAGTCAAACACAAACTCAATACTACACAAATAGGAATTGAGGTGGGTGAAAAAAACCCAGGTGTGGTCTATACCATCTTTTAAGTTGTGGTCTATGCCATCTTTCTCCGGGAAAAACCCTGCTCTTGGGTCAATTCTTACCTTGCGTTTCTTGAGTTTATGTCTTCCTAAACCCTAAGTTAGTGACCCTCTCTTCAAAGCGTCTTTAACTAATATTTGTAAAGCTTGGAGACTAGTAGGAAGACACGACAAACCAATGCAAGCAAAATATACATCTAAATGGAAGAGAGTAAAAATAAAGTTTCTGGATCTCCAAGCACTCCAGAATTCAGCAACTATTCCCTCCTCCTCCAGCTTCAGCTTTTTCCGCAAGAATTTTTCGACAGAGATCAATAGTAAAAATAGATGCAAACAGTCGTCTCCCGGGCAGAATCCCAATCAATGAGAAATCCAATCAAGAAAACAGGAAAATTGCCAGGAGAAACCAGTCAAAATCCCAGCCAAAATCATGCAGCCTTCTATAAAATTCACGCAGATTATGCCATATCTTTGAAGACTGATTGCAAGCAGAATCAAATCTCCCAGAAGAAATCGCAAGCAATGCGATCAAGAAATCATGAGCATGTAATCAAGAAAACTGATTGCGAGCTAATCACTAATCGCAAATCTCAAAAAGTTTTGCGAGCAGGATCACAATTCTATTGAGAGCAGATCGAAAATCCCAAGAAGTAGATCGCGAGCAGAAGTAGTTAACAACAAAGAATCGCAAGCCTTAGACACCAGCCAATATCTCACAAATCTCTGAATCAATCGCGAGTAGAAGAACAATCAGAAATCTTAAATCGCGGGCAGTCAGTGGATTGTCTCGCGAGCAAAAAGAAAATCGAGTGAAAAATCGCACGGAGTCAAAATCAAGAAACACAAATCCCGCGAGCAGAAAATCGTGAATATCACGTGGAAATCGCACGAGCAGTTTCTGAAAAAACGCGCGAGATAGCGCGAGATATCGCCCATAGCACGGATAGCTGGCGATATCTCCCCACGCTATGCTATCGGGCCTTAGGCGGATCCGGGTCAGGATCCGCCCAAATACCCAAATAGGGTTTATAAATATAAACCCTATTTCTCCCCATTTCTCTTGTCTTCTCCCCATTTCACCCCATTTCTCCCCTAACCCTAATCTCCGGAGATCGTCTAACTAACCTCCGGCGACTACGCTCCGGCAACACCAGCACACTCCAGCGATCGTCCAGACCACTCCGGCGGCCGGCCAGAACGCTCCGGCGACCGTCCAGACCACTCCGACGACCGGACAATATGGCTCTCCTCCTCTCCTCTCTTCTTCTTTGTTTCTCTCATTCTTGATTTGTTTGAATCCATTCTTGATTTTCTCATCTCCTACTTTTTTTTGTAAACCCTAGATGTTTCTTGAAACAGATTACACTTGATCACTACTCTTTAATTAAGTATGATATTCACTATTACTTTGTAATATACTGAATATATAAAAATAAATAAAAATACACTTGGCGCTATGTAGGCGAGATAGCGCGCTATCTCCCCATAGCGCCAAGTGTCGGTGCTACGCACTATGGCGCAACTCAAACTTTGGAAAAATTGTGCGAGCAGTTTCTTCGATTTTACAGAATCGCGATCGTTCTTCTCAAAAATCGCGTGCAGAAAAAATCGCGTGAGAAATCAGTTTCGCTTCCAGACTAGTTTCATATCAGAAAGTCTTTCGATGATTGCTAGTTTTCTCAGAGAAACACGTGCTTGAAACAACATACATTGAGGCCTCCCGAGTCACTGCTCCAAGAAATAATTCTGAGTTCTAGCCTTTCCTTTAAAGCAGAACTCTAAAAGAAGAGATGTGGCTCACAATTAGAGGAGCTGACTCTACAGTTTTGGGAGGCAAATCTCCTGTGGCAGCACACTTATTAGATTAGTAAGTGTAAATGCTAAAAAGGAAAATGTCGATGGAATCTCCATCTACATTATGTATTACTCCTTTATATTGTAACTTCAGGGTGCCTCCCTTCATGTTAATGAAAAATTTAATGCTTGCAAAAAAACTAAGGAATTAAATCGAAATCATTTTCTGCAAATTCATTAAACAATTTACAACAAGTTCAACACATTGGATTTCTGATTTAGATGATGTATGGCTTATGTTCAAGATATCAATGTATGGCTGATTATGTTATAGAAATTAACTGATTAAGTCCTTAAATATTCAAGACTCCAGATCTTACTTCAAGATCAACTAACTCCATCTCAAAATGATCATAAAGATCACAAAGTTGAAATGGCAGAGGCAAGTATCCACTTGATGTTGACAGAACATTTGACATTGAATAACCAAAAAATTCTTCATTAACAAACAAGGAAGGAATATTTTCCAATTTGAGCCTTGAGCGGCAGGTTAGAGTCTTGAACTTCAATACCTGAAAATAAAGTAAAATGGTAAATAATGTATAGCCAACCTAGTAAAGAAAAATTGATGCAAAAATGAGAAATAAAATAAAAAAGCTTTTTAATGATACGATTTTATTGAAAAGATGCTAGGTTTTACAAAAACGTTAAGACACGCATAGAAATGTATGTCCAACGCTACTTTTAATCCACATCAAAATTCAAGCAACCTAAAATTAAGAGTAAGAAATGCATTAAAAAGTTAAAAAAACAGTAAAAGTAAAAAAAAGTATTCAGCAAGGTTAAGTATGACGATGAGCTGATCGACACTCGGAGAACCACCACTTGAGTTTCCAAATGACAAATTATTTTTGTTTTCTGACTTTGATATAATTAGGCATCGAAGCTCCTAATCTTTTACCATTTTAGAGTATTTCACTTCCTTCTCAGGGCTGGAGATCAATCCACATAAGACCTTAATCACCTTCTCCAAAATCTGTGAAGACATGACAGCCCTCAATGATATCCTACGATTCTCTATAATCTAAATTAAAACTTCCTATCTCATATCTAAGTCAACCTATAACAGGAAAGAGGAAGTCCTATAGCCAATACTGAAAAGTTATTCAGCCAATAGAAAATATGTTCTCTAGATAGAGTGGCAAGTGCCTTTCATATGGAGAGAGAATCAAGCTTGTAAACTGGATAATTGTTGGGGAAAGACCTACTGAGCACAGGGGATTATCCTTTCTCAATCAGTCCACAACAAAATTAAAAGCTGGCCTACCCATTTATTTGGGATGGCAGAAAGGGGATTCCTTGATAAAAAATAATCCTACCTAAAGAGAAGGGAGGTCTAAGGATCATAAACCTGCTAACGATAGCTAAAGAACCTCCAATTAAGAAAATTGGTACCCTTTGGGAAAAATCCAGCATACTGGCCACTTGGATGCAGAGTAGATTGGGGAGGGGGAGGCTCTTCAGAGCGTTAGCATTAAGCCAATAATTGACTCTGTCCAATGAAGCAGTAGTTATATCAGAGTTTGGATTGCACTAAATGTGATATAAAATCTAATCTATGAATTAACTCCATTCCAGGAATTAATTTGACAAAGATTACTCAGATCTAGAAAATGTTTGAAGAAGAAAATGAACACCCAGCTATCGATCGAGAGTTACCTTGAAAAGTAAAAAGTAATCTCGCAAAAATAACTGCCTCCCTCCTTGCTGGTCCACTTTGATTTATACTCTCATGGTGTGAGCGGAAAATTCACAATGAGAGTCCACCAAGCCCATTTTAGTGGGCTTGGTCCATGGCTCCAATTAATTCGAGCCCATGGGAGATGAGAACATGGTTCGACCACCAGGAGCATTTATGTTTTTGCACGCCTTTGTGGACTTTTGCACCAGTGGTATTTTTGTAATTATTTAAAAAAAAGGAAAATTCAAGTATTTTTATGTATCAATCCCTGAAATATAGGCTTAAGGCTTAACAAAAAAATAATCGATTTTTTTTAGTTTAAAATATATTAGATAGAAAAATTATTATAATACGTGTATTTATTATAACACCCTATAATTCATTGTAACACTATAATTTATTTAACACGTATACTCTTTATTTAGTCTCATATTGATAGGATATAAAAAGTACAAAGAACATTATAATTTATTTAACGCATGTACACTTTATTTAGTCACATATTGATAAAATATAAAAAGTAAAATTTCAAAGATATGAAATGAATAAATGTTGCTAGAAGATTGGCAATGTAAACCGTGATTTGCATTAGCCACAGTCTATTCAATATATAGGCTGGAAAAGTAAAAAGTAGATCTCAAATACCTTGAGGTAGTGGATCAGTACACTGTAAAGTAATTCTACTTTAACAGAAAGTAATTCTATTTTAACTAATTAGAGTAAATAATTGTATTTACTCTAATATTTACTTTAACATTCCCCCTCAAACTTGTGGAACCTGATACACAAGTTTGGGCTTCAAAATTTAAGAATAGGGCAGGTCTCAATGGCTTTGTCAGGATATCAGCTAACTGCTTGTCACCACTGATATGCAGAACTTGTAGTGAATTGTTTTCTGTTCTTTCTTTTATAAAACTGAAATCAAGAACAGTGTGCTTCATTTTTGTGTGACATTGGATTTTGAGCAATAAATGTGGTGCTCAAGTTGTCACAAAAAAATTTCATGGGAAGGGGAACATCCACCCCAAGTTCTTGCAGTAATGATCTTACAACTTCCATGTGTTCAACTGCTATACCCACTGCCCTGTATTCTGCCTCAGTGGTAGATCTGGAGGCAGTGGTCTGTTTACTGGAAGCCCAAGCCACAAGGGTACTTCCAATAAATATTAAAAATCCAGTTTGATTTTCCTATCACTTATATCCCCTGCCCAGTCAGAATCAGCATAAGCAGTGATGGAGAAGTCTGTTGTCCTTCCAAGAATAATACCAGTTGTTTGAATGCCTGAGAGATATCTCATTAATTTCTTCACTGCACTCCGTGAACTTCTATAGGAGCAGCAAAAAATTGGGAGAGTTTATTGACAGCAAATTATATGTCTGGTCTTGTCTATTTGGGTATTTGGGCGGATCCTAACCCAGATCCACCTAAAAGTCAAACAGCCATAGCACGAGGAGATAGCGCCGGCTACCCGCGCTATGGGGTATATAGTGTGCGCAACTCAAACCATGAACGATAGTGTACATAATGTCTCCATCCAAATCAATTTCATTGTCACTTCTGACCTCCTCATTATCATTAGCATTTTCAAAATACTCACTATGGCAATCACCTTCTATTTCGGCCTTTGTATGAAATGGGTTGATCAAGGTCTTATCCATATTTGAAAGCAAACAAATTATTTTATACTCTGTAAGGGAACCTGATACAGCCACTAACTAAGAACATATCTAGTTGAAGAAGATGGAGATTCTTCAACGAAATTAACCAAAGTTTTCTTGAAATCCACCAAGAACTCGAATTAGAAAGTAGATGAAAAGGAAAAGACAAGAGGAAAATAGAGAATTTAAAAAAAGTTGTAGAGAAAAGAGAATAAAGAGTTACCTTGGGAAATTAAAATAGGAAATTCAATAGTTCTTCCCAATGTGGTCCACTATATTTATACTCACATCATTAGAGGTAGACGTGTCAATGATATGAGTCTTTGGGCCTCCTAAGAGGAGGTAGAAGTGGCCCAACCTTGGTCGGACCACATACATAATGCCCCTTGTTTAATAACAGGTTCTAGTTGTCATGTTATTGGCTGATTATCTTCTGTAAATTCAGTATTACTACTGATCTAATTATTGGGGTTTTCTATTAAAAATGTTGCATCAGATCCTTTAGCTGAGTAGACTCAATCTCGTCATCCACTTCTACTTTTCTTTTCTTCTTGTCATACATTTGATTTTCCATACCAAAATCCAGATGTGTAGTTGCGATAATACCAACGATAACAGACATTCCCTCTCTCAAGGTTTCTGCTTGTACTTTGACTACTTTCACATTGCCATTTCCTGCCACCTATGTATCGATCTACATATTGTTCCTCCACCACCTTTTTCGACGCCAGAATGTTTGCCTAACTACACTTATGACAATGCCCCACAAAATTCCCTCTCTCAAGACAGCATGTTTTCCAGAAAACTTTGATTTCCTCTACAATACTGTCCCATCTTCCACCTGGATTTTAACCCTCTCCAGCATCAATCTCTACACATACTTAAGAAAAGTAAACTAAACCATCTTTGGCTACGCCCTATTCATTATAAGAGGCGTCCTCAAGATGCTCACAAGTCGCAATCCAACCTATAATGTCAGTTGACTAAATATACTCCACAATTCCCCAAAGGAGGGACTACATTGGCACACTAGGTAACATATTCCATAACATACAACATCAAATATTTAAATTAGTAAAATTATTTCCCGTTGTATAGCCCTATAATATAAACAATTTATTTAGTGATCATAAAGAACATGTTACCATAAAAAGGCGCTCTGAATCTCCATTTGTCCAGGGAATAGTTAGAACAACATCATTGAAAGTTGCTACCCATATAAGCTTTCTATACGCAGATAATATATACCTGAATTTTAAGTATATGTATATATAGGCAGCAAAAAAATTAAAAATACATATCTAGGAAATATATTGTCAAACAAAAAAATTATTCAAAATGTTAAATATTAAAAAAAAACTCACTCTGTTTTTAACAATAATCTAGTTTTGATATCCTCAAATGCATTGAGTGATGAGAGTACCTACATGTAGACCATAAAATAAGAAAATTAATATACTAAAAGATGCCAGGAAGACAAGAGAATAAACAGTACTCTGAAAATGCCAAGGCATCAACAAAGCCATTGAATATAAAATCCTCGATCAACAAAGTCTCCTTCACATATATGTAATTCCCTTCTCGATTTATCAGCATGTTCTTTATACTTAGCATTTGCCTCGGCAATATTTTATGCACCCACTCATGAATATCTTTCAAACTTTATAGCATTTCTCCCACCTTAAGAACTGAATTGCTGTGTTTTTCCATATCCACAGGCTCTTGAGGTAACTTCCCATACACAGTAAAAAATGGAGCTTCTTTAGTAGACCTATTTGGCATAGAGTTAAATGTAAACTCTGTCTGAGCTAAGCTTTTATTCCAGTATTTGGGATGGGAGCGAGCTAATAACCTTAATAAATTTCCTAAGGAACGATTGACCACCTCAGTTTACCCATCAATCTGGGGATGGCAGGTACTGAATTTCAATGGAGTATCTAGTCGTTTCCAAAGTTCTTTCCAAAAATGAAACAAAAACTTCGTATCTTTGTCTGAAGTAATTGACTTAGTTACTCCATGAAGCCGTACTATGTCACTGAAAAATAAGCTAGCAACTTTTTTTTTTTTTTGAAGCAATTAAATTTCATTAGAATAAGGCTAATGCCAAGTTTACAAAATAGAGAATAGGAATAAAATAGAAGTAAAAAAGAAATGAGCAAAATGCTCATTGACTCTCTCCCATTAGCTATGTAGTCTAGTTATACAGTAACTAGATACGCTGCCTCAGAAGGTTGGTCTCCCATACTTCCATCATAGATATCTCCAAAGGGTGACAACAGCTCTTCTTGTAATACACTGAATCAAAGGAGAGACTGATGTCTTTAATGACCTCCTTAAGGACTACCTCAGGAGGTCTACTAATGTGCTGCCTATACCTTTTATTTCTTTCCGTCCATATAAGCTAGCAACTTGACTGACATTATTAATGCCTTTGCAGGGTAGGAAGTGACGAAGTGTGCCATTTTCGAAAATCTGTCTACTAATACTAAGATAGAATCCATACCCTTCTGTGTTCTTGGAATGCCATTTACAAAATCCATAGTAATATCAGTCCAGGTAATAGGACCGGTAGAGGCATGTATTATGAAAAATTCCTTTTACTTCTTGACAACTTTGACACCTCTGTACAAATTTAGTAACATTTTTTTCAGTTGTGGTCAATAATATCTGGATTCAACCTGTAAAATTGTTTTATCTTTGCCAAGTGTCCACTTAATCCACTACTGTGAATCTCTTGTATTAGTTGAAGTCTCAATGTCTCATAGATCTTATGGGTATATACAATCTGTGGTCAAAGAATAAAAAACCCTGCTGTAATTTAAATCTGACCAAAACCAAAACAAGGTAACCAAGCTTGCCACTGGTCAGCAAAATCTTCATCTGGCATACAGTTCTTTAAGTTCTTCAAAGGTTGATACTAACGTATGCATAATTGTCAATAAAGACTTCCCCTACTAAGAACATCAGCCACTTCATTTTTCTCTCCTGCTCTATGTTGCACAATGCACAATGAAAACAAACCTCTATAAGTAGGCAAACCATCTGCATCAATGTTTTTCAGGCGGCCATGCAATCATGCGATAGCCATGACCGCATGGCCACATAGGACGCCTAGGCGTCGCATGAAATTAGAGAGAAATCGCGATAGTTAGATAGAAATTTAGAATATTAGAATTTAGGAATCGCGATTTCTGACACCCGGGTGTCAGAATCTCGATTTCTTGCTCGCGGGTGTGAATCGCGGGTGTAGGAATCACGATTTAGAATCGCACGTCAGAGCCTGTCAGTCTCGCGATTTAGAATCGCTCTAGGTAAAGTCTAATTGGGTAAATGGGTTAGGCGGATCCGCCTAACCCGCTCCAGCGCATGAAGGCAAACGCCTACATGCGCTGGAGCGCATGGTCGCATGAAAAACTATGATCTGCATACATTCTATTTGCATTTGTTGGATTATTAATCTGTTTGAAAGCTAAGTGGTATGTATGCAGTATAAATTTTCTATGAAGCAAGTAATGCTCCCAGTGTTGACATGCACTCACCACAACATATAATTCTTGCTCATAAGTGGTCCATTTCCTCCTGCCTTCAGCCAATTTTTCGCTGAAATAGGCCACTGGGTGACATGCTTGCATTAAAACAGCCCCTACTCCACAGTTTCCGCTGATCATTTTTATACTAATTACTGACATCTCATTAAATGGAGGGGAACCCGGTGAGATGTGCATGAGGAATTAGTTAGAGCTAATTGTACTCTTGGCTGCAACAAGAGCACAATTAGGACTAGCCTGGACTAAATGTACTACATCACTGAGGCTGCATAGAAATTCACACATCACTTAAGGAGATAATTAAAGACATCAGTCTCTTCTTTGGACTAGAGTGTCATAAGAAGAGTTGTTGTCACCTTTGGAACATCAACTATAAAAGTATGGGAAACAACCTCCTGAGATAGCATGTCTAGTTACTATATAACTAGATTCATTGCATAGCTAATTGGAGAGAGTCAATGGACTTTAGTCCATTTCTTTTTACTTCTTTTATTCACATTTCTTGTTCTTCATGTAATCAAGGCATTTCCCTTCATTTTTCAATGAAAAAATTAATTGCTATAAAAAAAATAGGCCTACCCTTTTATTAAGAAACTGGAATGTGAATAAAATATGCTGAAATTCTGACAGATTCTGTAGAAAGGCCAAGTCACATATAACTTCAAATGGTTGGAGCACAACCTGTAATGATTAAGTGATATAATAATATAAAATAAAATGAAAATATCAATTTTTCATTATAAAGATAGCATTGGAAGATACACATACTGAAAGTTCACTGTCCTCGTTGGCTGGTGGTATTTTCAGATGAACGCTGATAAATGAATTTTCTTCTGATAATAAATTTCTCTGTAAAACATATAAATATTTTATAATATTTGATTCAATTGGTGACTGAAAAAAAAGAAATAAAAAAATGAGTATACTTAATTACAAGAAAAGGAAAGAAAGAAACCTTTCTGGAAACTAACATGACATCCTCATTGCAAAGATTGACCATCTTTGCAGAATTTACAGAAGCCATAACTTCTGTCTTGTCATCCCAGATTTTGTATTCTACACAGACTTCATCGCATAATACACGTGCAACATCTTTCACATGTTTCCTATATAATTACGGAAACAAATTTATGTATACTAAGAAGAATTGATTATAAAATATTAGGAAAAACATGCTAAATCTTGAGTGGAAGTGTGGAACGATAATTTTTTTATATCTAATTAGTAATTGCAGATCAATATGACTGTTTTTATAAATTATTTTAGTTGATCGAAATTATATATAAAAGACAAGAAAAAGGAATGAGCTTTTTCTTTAACTGTTCTTATTCCAGATCTCTTTTAATTCCGTTGGCGGAACACCTAGATTTCGCTTTCTGGAAAATAATGAATATTCCAGTTCCCACCCAATCCAGTCCAGATATTAGATTGGGGGATTTGATGGAGGCAGCACAAAAGATTACACGCCACTCTCCCTCTTGGGGGTTAATATGGAATGTTATTGGGTGCTTGTCGTGGCATATATGGACAGAAAAAAATAAAAGGTATAGACAGCACATTAGTAGGCCTCCTGAGGTAGTCCTTAAGGAGGTCATTAAAGACATCAGTCTCTCCTTTGATTCAGTGTATCACAAGAAGAGTTGTTGTCACCCTTTGGAGACATTTATAATGGAAGTATGGAAGACCAACCTCCTGAAGCAGCGTATCTAGTTACTAAATAACTAGACTACATAGCTAATGGGAGACAGTCAATGAGCTTTTTGCTCATTTCTTTTTACTTCTATTTCTATTCTCTATTTTTTGTAAACTTGGCATTAGCCTTATTCTAATGAAATTTAATTGCTTCAAAAAAAAAAGGAATGAGCTTGCAAATCTTTCTTTTTCTTACAAAGGATTAACATTTTCAATTAATTTCTGAAATGTGCAAAGCATGTAAAGAAATTCTTCTACATATAATAATAGTGAAAAAAATTATTTCAAAAAAACTTCTGAAAAAGATGGATGAAAAAATGATCATTTGCCTCTATCCTTCATTAAAAACCATGAATATACTTTTCACGCGCCTCAATTAATAATCAATATATACAAATCAAAAATATAAAAATTTCATTACTTGCTTGCCGTCGTCAAGCTTATTTCTCCAATTGTGACTTTGATAGAAGATATATAAAATTTGTCATTTCCGACTGCGTCGATATCAAAAGAATGTGAGGGTTGAAACTCAGTTGCTTCATAGATATCCTGGATAAGGAAGGAGTGCACATTTTAAAAAAAATTAAATTACAACTCATAATAAGATACTATAAATTTGTAAAATACCCCCACACCAAATTTGTTAAATAATGATAATTATAAATGATCATGTTCAACATTTCAAAAGCATATTTAGTACCCGAATAATCTTATCCGAAACGACACCAGAAAATAAACTAGTGTCAGCTGTTCCTCCAGCTCCAAGCATCCCAAGTGACAACCAGCTTAACCAACTCCGATCTCCACTAGATTTCAGACCATCATTTTTCAATATTTCTTGGTCACGGTCAACATGCTCCACAACCATATCATATTTAGAAGATCTCATTTTGGCAAGGGTCTCCTATATTTTGACAAGAAAGTTAGTGCAGTACAAATGTACCACAATTCAGGATTGTTTATTTCAAATGTCAATTACGTATCACGATGAATGTAGAAACAAAAAACTGAAAATATATACCCATGATAAAATAGTTTGAACAAAAGAGAATTAAATTGCTCAATTTACCTTACCTATTACATAAGAATTACCTCCTCTTTACATAGGTAGGAGGAAAAACACATAAGGAAGATGCAATATTCTTGGATATCACCCTTCATTAATATTAATGAAAATCTTTACTGTTTGCGAAAAAAAAATACTGACTGATTACAAATAATGATTGTATTTAATTTGTTCAGGGTTTTTTTAAATGTAAGGTGATTGGAAGATAAACTACAGATTTCGAGCCTTTATCAATATAAGCCGGCAAGCCGGAACACACAACTTCCTGAAATATACTCTCTGCTGAGCTTGGCGGGAATTTATGTTAGAAAAGTTATATTTCCAGTTTTTAAACCAGTTGCACCATACATGATGAAGATGTTCAGCTGAGCCAATGTAGGTTTTCTGATCAGATTTTGATGTGACACATAAGATGACTGAAGTATAAATTTAGATGAATTGAGTTTAGAAAATAATGTATAATTGTACATCGGAATCCACTGATTTAGCCACTGGAATCCACGAGTGAGGGTATGAAAAGTAATGGTAAAGAAAAGAATAAATACATTGGACAAAAATAAATCAAAATAGTATGCCTCCTTTCTAATCCACTACGTTATTTACATTCAATTTCATGATTAGTGGCACCCTATGAAATTATATCCACTAGTGCTTTGGGATAGAGATCCATAATTGTCTATCTTATATAGAAAACATTATTTGATGCAAATTGCAAATGTTCCTACATCAGTTTTAAAACAAAGAGATGACGTGGATAGAATCCTTCATACAGCAAAACAATAATAACATGGAAATTTAATGTGCAGATATATCTTGAACAATAATCAAAATAATAAAGCAACATCAGTTGTAAGATATAAAGGAAGACCTTTATTGTCTAAAGATAGACATTTTTAGATTAATTTAAAAATTACAAGACAATTAATCAAATTGTATAAGAATTTATATCTATAAATCTGATAGAAAGTAAGACGATGAAATCTGAAAAGTAAGAAGCTGGAAAGTACAAGTACCTTCTGCTTGCTTGTTATGCAATCTGAAAGATGAAACTAGAAGTCATCTTTTCTTCAACTATTCCTATTCCAGATCTCTCTTAATTCCATTGGTTGAGCACCTGAATCTCGCCTTCTGAAAAATAATGAATATTCCAATTCTCACCCAATCCAGTCCAGATATTAGATTGGAGGATTTGACGGAGGCTGCGCAAAAAATTACGCATCACTCTCCTCCATGGGGGCTACTATGGAATGCTATTGGGTGATTGTCGTGGCATATATGAACGGAAAGAAACAAAAGATATAGACAGCACGTTAGGAAGCCTCCTGAGGTAGTCTTTAAAGAGGTCATTAAAGACATCAATCTCTCCTTTGATTCGGAGTATTACAAGAAGAGTTGTTGTCACCCTTTGGAGACATCTATGATGGAAGTATGGGAGACCAACCTCCTGAGGCAGCGTATCTAGATACTGTATAACTAGACTACATAGCTAATGGGAGAGAGTCAATGAGCTTTTGCTCATTTCTTTTTACTTCTGTTGTTATTTCACACTCTATTTTTGTAAACTGTGCATTAGCCTTATTTTTTAATGAAATTTATTTGCTTTCGAAAAAAAAAGACGATGGTCATGGTAAGATATTACGATCTCAAAAGGAAGACCTTTATTGTTCAAAGATAGACATTTTCAGATTAATTTAAAAATTAGAAGACAATTAATCAAATTGTATAAGAATTTATATCTATATATTTGATAGAAAGTAAAATGATGGTCATGGTATTATGGCCTTATGGGAATGATGAATGGTCACCTGCAGTTGCTTTTCTGCTATGGATCTGTAGTTCAAAATATCTTCAAAATCACATTCTTCATCTAGTTGCTCAAGTGCTTGCACGATATCATTATTGACAGGCTATCAGAAGACAAAAAATATTCAATAACAAATTGTTAAAACTCATATTAGATGAAAAATGATTTAGACAAAGTATAGGACTGTTGCCAAATGCAAAAAGTTACACGTTTAAAATTAGTTAAATAACTTAAATTACTGTTTGGGTCAATAATGTAATTAATATAAATAATTACTATTAGCATTAGTTTATTAGAATTTAGAAGTGGGTCTGGTTTCTAGAAGTGAACCTGGATCTCTGGTCAAAAGACAAAACCTGAGGATTTTTTTTTAAATCTCCAAATCTTCTAAACAGCAAGTGATGGAATTGTGTATTTGTGCGCACTGTGGAAAATCTTACCTCGAGAATCTGGATTTAAACTACTAAAGTAGTGATCTTCTTTATCTTGTGAACCAATTTAGAAACTAAAATGTTGAGTGAAGAAAAGTAGTGAATAAGATTCCAAGTGTAATTTGCCTAAAAAACTCTGTACTCTTTCATTTGAGTCGCAGAAGCCTTTGTTATTAACTTATCGTAGAAATGTCTTGGTTCAGTAGGCTTATCCAACACTCTTGATGACCTCTTCAATGGTTGATCTAGCTTCCATTTAGAATGAACTAGTAGGTGTTGTAGAGATAGAATGAGTTCATCAATGCAACACATCCTCAATCTGATCAGGTGTGTTGTTGTTTTCTGTGATGGGAAAAATAAACTGTTCAGAACTCTCAACTGTTGTGGAGGTGTAGTAGAAAGCGTAAAGTTTAAATAAAGTAGTAGAAAGTGCAACACATCCTAAATATAATCAAGTGGTGTTCTGTGTTGGAGTTAATTGCGTTGAAATTAATTGCAAAGAGTTATTTGCAATTATTTCAGTGAGCAATTAATTAAATTATAAAGGAGGCATAAGTTAGATGGAGAATATTCTTCATGGGCTAATAATTCTTATTGGGCCTTCTGGATTAATTAGTTATCAAAGGTTAGGGCACGCCTCCCTAGATAACTAATTATAAATAGCATCTAATTTTTCTCTTGTAATTGTGCTGTATAATTTTCTGCCATCTTTAATTCTTGTCACCAAGGGTAGGAAGAACCCAATCATCCCCGGGGAGTAAGCACAGCTGAACCTCGTTAACAAAACATTCTCTTTTGTTGTGTGTTCTTATTTTTCCTTCACTTCTATTTTTTCTGATCTGATTACACGTTTCAGATCAGTACTTTTATGGGAGGTCATAATTGAGAGAATAGAGAGAACCACTATTCTCGTGTGAGGTAGAGAGAATCTGATCAGGAGAAATCAGATCTGTTCGTGGATTGCAGATCGTCTTACATTCTGTTGATCAATCTGATGATTCTGATCAGATGTTAAAGATGGTTACTTAGCATCTTTAATTGATCTTATCCTTAGAAGATTTTGACATCACAAGGAAGGTCGGCATCCTTGTGCGTCTCTCGAACGGAAGTAGTTGCAGGGACAAAGGACAATAAGGTGCATCCGTGCGTGAAACCATTAGACTGAATGTTACCATATAGAAAGATGCGTATGGTTTACCTAAAGGAAAATCTAATCAAAGATTTATGAAGATGATGATAATTCACTGAAAAGAGCAGTCATATCTGCAATCTTCAGATTTAACTAACTACTTTATAATAGTGAATCTGAAATCCACAAAGAAAAACTACCAGTCCACCCATGGTGGTTATTCTGTAAATCCAAATTGCGTAAACTAACTACTTTATTGACATTTCTTACTAAATCAATGCATATTAAATTTTTATAACAATGTTTGATTAAAAAAAAATTGAGAAATTAAAAAGGGGTTGGGCATAGCCCAAGATTACAAATATAGGGAAAATGCAAGTACAGTAAATGTAAAACATTGTCTATCTCTTATACAGCTATGGCCCTGACTAACTAGCCAAGGACTGAAGCCTCAAGAGGTTGGACTCCCATGAGCGTATGGCTTGTATTTCAATCTGTGAAAGATTGTGCTTCTTATAGGATGTAGATTCATATGCAATGCTCACATTCTTTAAAATTTCTCTGCTGACAATTTCTGGAGACCTTAGGGTGTGCTGTTTTAATCTCCTATTCCTTTCACACCATATGTATCAGGAAAAGGATGCTAACATAGTCCATTGTACCCCCCAACAACTGGACTTGTGGGTGAATTTTTGTATTGTTTCCATAATATCGCTTATCCTGATGTCTATTGCGGGAGATGGAGGATTTTTCCCACTAAGTGTCCAAATAGCATTATTAAGACAGCTAGTGGGCTCTAGCAATAGGGATCTAATGCAATGGCAGTTAAAGTATAGATGTTATAATGTTTCTTCCTCATTTCCACATAGTGGGCAGGACGTATTTATGTTGAGTCCCCAACATTGTAGTCTAGTTAAAGTGTTCAGATTCTTGACCTTAATTCTCCACAACAACATGGAGAATTTGGGAGGCTTTTTGGCCCAGATCCCTAGATTTATCTCTTGTAAGATACCTTTGGGCCTTAATATTTCTGAATGCTTGGAGGGGGCAATTTGTGTAATCCTATAGTTACTCATGCAATTTATACATTTCTCTATTGTTTCCTTATTAGCTAGTATTGTTTTCCCCATGTGAGAGTCCAGAGTAGGTCTACACTCTATTTCCCTAATGTTTCTTCCTTTGATGTACCTGATTTTTATCCAGTCTGCTAGTATGGAGTTATTAGGACTCCACATCCTCCTTGCTCTTTTGACCAATGTTGAAGCATTAGTTGCGAAGAAATCCCTGACCCCTATTCCACCTTCGCTCTTTGGGAGTGCCATTTTTTCCCAGCTACTACATCTTCTCCCGTCCCAGATGAAGTTGTAGGCTAGGCTTTGTATCTTTTTAATAACTGTGCATGGCAGTGTGGTTCTGTTTGCCCAGTATTGAAACTTACCTTGTAAGACTCAATTCACTAATTGGGTTCTATCTGCGTAAAACAGACATCTCCCTTTCCATCTGGTTAGCATTTTTTCTATTGGATTTATCAACTTCCAACATGTCGCGTGAGATTTCTTTCTTCTCGTTATGGGGAGACCAAGATAGTTGATAGGGAGGGATTTAGTTGGGAAGTTGAGAATGTTATGAAGAGAATGATCATTCATGCATATTTTTGAGTAGGTTGCTGAGCTCTTCTCCTGATTAATCTCGAGGCCTGAGAATTTGGAAAAAGTCTCTAGAAATTTCTTGATTATTTCTAGAGACTTGGGATTTGCCTTTGAAAAGATCAGCACATCATCTGCGTAGATGAGATGTGAGATGGAAACCGCTCCGTTCACTTAAGTATCCATCCTCTTCCTCTTATCTTTGATCTCTTTCTCTATTAGTCTGCTAAGATTATCCATTACCAGGTCGAATAAAATAGGAGACAATGGGTCCCCCTGCCTGATTCTTCTAAAATTAGTGAAGGGGGGAGTGAGGGATCCCTCAACCAGTACCGAGAAGGAGGATGTGGATATACAGTTGTGTACCAATTTGCACAACAGAGGGATGAATCCCATTGCATCCAGGGTGTGTGTGATTGCTTGTCATTTCACTGTATCGAAAGCCTTTTTGAGGTCGATACTTAGACAACATCTTTTGGGGGTTCTAATTCTTCTGAAGCTATGTACCATCTCGTCTGCCAAGATGGTGTTATCTAAGATGTTCCTTCCCGCAATGAAAGTTGTTTGGTGAGAAGATATTAACTCAGAGGAGACCTTGGAGATTCTGTCAGCCAAGATTTTGGTGAGAAGTTTGTAAATTAAGTTGACACAAGAGATTGTCCGAAAGTCCGATAGTTCGGTAGCTATGGGTTTTTTTGGGATTAGTGTGATAAAGGTGTGATTGACCGACTTCAATATGGGTTTGCCGTTGAAGAACTGTCTGACACAAGTTAGGATTGTTTGCTTTAGTTCCGGCCAGAGAGCTTTGAAGAAGCCAACTGTGAAACCATCAAGTCCTGGAGATTTCCACATTTGAAATGCGAACAACGTGGATTTAACTTCCTCTTCTGTGAGTTGTTGAGTCAACCATATGTTCATATCTTGGGATACAATCCTAGGAAAAATAACGGGAGTTAGGATATCTGGGAAGGGAGAACACTTGTAAATATCCTTAAAGTAATCCGTACTCCTTTTTTCTAATTGGACTCTTGAGATGACTACCCTACCCTCTCCATTTATTAATTTCAGAGTTGAGTTCTTTGCCTTCCTTATCCTCGTAGCAAGACTAAAGAACTTAGTGTTTGAGTCTCCTAAACTAAGCCAGCTGACCTTGCTCCTCTGTTTGTGGTTAGCCTCCTCATTTTTGAGTTTATTGACTAACTCCTCCTGCTTCTTTTTGACCTCTTCCTGGATCGAAGGGGCTAGTGTTTGTGATCTGTTTTGCATCACACCTTTGGCCGCCGCCCATTCCTTTGTGAGAAATTTGACCTCTTTTAATTTCTGTTGAAGGCAATATATAGCCTATTGCCGCAGATCGGCTTAGCTAGTCCTCTCCTGGCTAGGTCGAAGAACTCTTGCTCCTTCAACCAAGAATCGAACAATCTGAAAGGCTTTGGTTTCTGTGCCATTTGTGCAATTGAGATGAGCATTGCAGCATGGTCACTATACGAGCCATTCCAAAACTCTACCCTTATCTCTAGAAAGAGTGAAATCCAATCTTGATTCGAGAATACTCTGTCCAATCTGGATTAAACAAGTCTATCTCCTGCCTGCTTATTATTCCGTGTGAATTCCCCCTATTGAGGGGACCTCAATTAACTCTGCTAGGTCGGTAGCTTCAATGAATTCAGCAGGGCCCTCCATGAGCATAAACCCCAGCCACTGATCCTCTCCTTTCCTCTGGATTTCTTATTTCATTGAAATCACCCAGCACTAACCATGGGTGGGAGTTGATATTAGGTTGGATGTTCTTAATTGTGTCCCACAGAGGTCTCCTACCTTCCCTTGTGTTGCTTGCATAAACTACTGAAATAAAGAACTCCAATCCTCCCTCGTTGCATACCTTAGCATGAAGTATTTGCCTATCCAACAAGATTGGCTCCACCTTCCATTGCTCTTTTTTCCATAAAATCCAGATTGAGTCTGAATATTCTGGGTCTTGCGGGATGTTAGAAATTACCTCCCACTCCTCCGAAAAATTGTCTCTTACTGTTTGGAATTGTTTGGTTTTAACTCTAGTTTCTAATAGCGCTACTATGTCTAAATTCTTTTTAAGCATATCATTTTTTGTTTCATTTTGGATTAGAGGGGAGTTAAGCCCTCTAACATTCCAGGTCATTAGCGTCATTGTTTGGTACTAATGACCTGGAGGTGATGGGATGGTTAAGGCTGGTTAATTGCACGGGTGGCCTTTGCCACCTCTGCAATTGGGGGAGATTTTTTACTCGATGAAGCATTCGAGGAGGTGGCATATGCCATGTACAACCTTCTCTTCCTTATTCTAGCTTCTCTACTTAGGGTTGTGTTTTTAGGAGTAACCGTCCTGATCATTAGGAGTTTGTTGGGCACGGTTCTAAATACAGTAGGGGGAGGTCTATCCTCTTCCTCTTCCCCTTATTAGTTGTGTAATTCCTTTGATTTAAGCCTTTAGTTGGATCATGGGTCGCGTTTTTCTGAGGTCTACCTCTTCTTCCTACGTTTAGCTCACTCATTTGTTTCTTTCTAGTATTTAATGTTTTGTTTTCCAAATTGTCACTTTCATTGTTATTATTGATATTGATATTGGTGACACTATTGGAGGGGGGGGGGGCGTTAAATATTACCTTTGATCTGTCTTTAGCAGTTTGGGTTGTAATATTTTCCTTGGATTCACGGCCCATCCGAGTATATTGGGTGGGAGGTTCTACTGTTTTTCTTTTGTCCTGGATTACTTCCTCCCCCTCAGATATTGCTTTTTCAGAGGCAGCTCTGTCCTCCGCTATCCTTATACTTTTGTAGGTTGGTGAGACCTCGTCATCATAGTCCTCCGAGCTTTTGTGTATTAATAAGTTCCAAAAGTTGGAACAGGGCAAGCTACCATTTGGAGGACTATTTGGATCATTGTGATTTCGGTTGGCAGATTGGTCCTTATGATTCAAGGAGTTCATTTGGTTAACCAGACAGTCATTTAAGACGTTGGGGGTAGTAACGGGATTTATCTGTTGGATAAGGTTATAATCCCAAGGAAGATTATTTATTGAAGGAATTTCCTCTAAAGCATGTATACGGCTTTGTGGGGGAGTATTGTCAGCAGAGGGAATTAAATGTGTGTGAGGAGTGCTCAGAGTCCACACCTGCAGAGAAGCCGAAGCCTCTGCCCTAGAAGAAACCACTAGAGACTTACTTGCCCCTGAGCCAGTAATCAAGTCCTGCTGCACTGACACGTCTGGTAACGTCGAAGTGTTGACGTGTTGCTCCAACTGGTATTGATTCGGTACTGCAGCTACAGCGATGTGTTGTGGGGTACAGTTCTCGACGGCATGTGTCTGACTTCCGGCGTCTCCGTTATCTCCAAGGTTGAGCGTCGTCGATGGTTGATTAACTGATTGGCTTCCTATAGAGCTTCCACTCGTGTTGCTCCTTGGTTCATGATTCTTGTTCTGCTTTGACTCATTCTCGTTCTAGAATCCAGAGTGACAGCTAGGTAGGCGGTGGCCAAATAGACCACATTTGGTGCATCTTCTTGGTCTGGATCTATAGTGTACCTTTAGCCATACTATCCTCCTACATCCTCCCTCCTTGATCTCAACTTTGATCGATGACTGATATTTAAAACTTGTATCCACCATGAAACATATCCTCAATGTGTTTCGATACTTGTACGTCTCAAAGTATTCACCATGCAGAGGCTTCCCGAAAGTACTTGCTATTATATTCACCACCTCCTTGGAGTAAATATCAGATGTTAAACCTTCTATATAAAATATAGATGATGAAAGAAAAGTTAACAGTTTGACATGGGTACATGACAAAATAAAAACTATCTTTTACATGAGGAAGATAAAAGTATAAAAGAGCATTGTTTCTCACCTGCTCATGTTGGATTAATTCATATTTACCTAAAGGAAAATCTAATGAAAACTTTATGAAGATGATGTAGAGCATAAGAGTTATTTAAGCTCTAATGATGAAGTTAATAAGGATGGATCTCCTGATCTGGTCCCTCAATGGTCTGACCAAGGTCATGCCTTTCTACCTCTCAATAAAGAGATTATAACTCACACTAAATGGACTGTCCATTACCGTTAGTGTGAGTATAAATACAATAGACCCAGCTGGCAGGAGATCAGATTAGTTTATTGTGCAAATCCAGGTATTATTCTCTTGCTTACTTTCCTCATTTCTATCTTTCTACTTTCGTGAATCTCAGATCTGTTTTCTATCTTCATTCTATTCGTGGTGGACTCCATTCTCCAAGAATCTTTTAGATTCTCAGCATTCGTGAGGAGATTTCCACTCTCTTCTTCACTCATTATCGCATATTGTTTACTGCTACATTAGAAGATGATGATAATTCGTTGAAAAGAGCAGTCAAGTCTGCAATCTCCAGATTTAACTAACTACTTCATAATAGTGGATCTGGAATCCACTAAGAAAAACTACCAGTCCACCCATGGTGGTTATTCTGTAAATCCAAATTGCGTAAACTAACTACTTTATTCACATATTCTTACTAAATCAATGGACAATGCATATTCAAATTTTATAACAATGTTTGTTTAAAATATAGGTGATGAAAGAAAAGTTAACAGTTTGACATGGGTACATGACAAAATAAAAACAATCTTTTACAGGAGGAAGATAAAAGTATAAAAGAGAATTGTTTCTCACCTGCTCATGTTGGATTAATTCCAATTTTCTTTTATATAAATTCACATATTTCTTTCGGCAATTTCTGCATCAGAAAATATAAAAATAATAATGATGAAGTTAAAATTTCATTTTAATGAAATTATTTGCTTTCAAAAAAAGTTAAAATTTCATTAATAAAATAAAAGAGGGACATAGCCCAGTTACAAAGGTAAGGAAATGAAAAGTAATTTCATCATTACTCCCTTATACAGCTAGACCCTTAACATTATATAGCAATGGATTGATGCAGCAAGAGGTTAGACTCCCAAAAGATTATAACCCTCTTTTCAATCTGAGTGATTGGCCACCTAAACCTCTCATTCCAAACATGTGAGGCCATGAATCCTAAGACAGACAGTGGGTTCCCCAGCCCCCTACATCTGGCCTGTGGGGTGAATTTTCTGTGACCTCTATGATACTATTCTTATGTCTTCAATAGGGCCAGGAATTGGGGAATTTTGAAATCTCCCGATGGCTGAGTTAAATACATTGGTTATGGAGAGGAGAAGGCTTCTGGTGTAAACCAAAGGCCGGCTAGCAGTTTATTTTTCTTCAACATTTATTGAAAGAGACTCAAAAAAACAGAACAGCAATCAATCATTATAAGATTCAGAGCACATTAAAATGCTATCGCTACAAAGAAATCAAGCACAAGTCTAATAGATGTTCAAGAGGGGTGAAGTGCATTTATTTGAGAAAGGCAATGAAGATGACACAGTAGATTCAACAAAGGATGAAGTGAAAACTGAAGTAGAATCACCTTATGAAGGACAAAAATTACCGTGCATTCATATTCTATGAACGGAAGAGAGATCTCAAAAAAGAAAAAACAATTTATTTTGAAATTAGAATAAGAGAACTGTTAAGGGGAGCTTTAAAAAAAACTGTTAAGAGCAAGATCTGTAGGGAACTAGGAATATAATTGATAACGGAAGTTTAAACAATCTGACATTGACCAAAGTGGTAACCCAACTGAGAGTTTCAACAAAACCCCACCCAAAACCATACAATATTGAGTGGATATGCAGTGGCAACAGGTTTGAGTAACAAAGATCGGTTATGTACCAGTACCACTATCTATTAACAAACACTACTCAGAGACGATCGATTGAGACATTGTAGACATAGATAAGACGCATCCTGTTAGGAAGACAGTGGTAGTTCAACGTCAATACTGATAGGATCGATGCTTAAATCGAACTAAGAAAACCGAGTAAAAAACAAGAACAAAACAGATTTACGTAGTTCGGCAATGTACCTACGTCCATGGGTGTCTCCTCTTCTTTTTCTCTCACAAAGAGTACAAGTAATTACAAGATACTTATATGGGAGATTAGGGTTGTCGTTTTGTGTTTGCAACCCTAATACCCATTACAAGGCTTAAAGCCCATTTAACAGAATTAAACCTATTTAATTCTAATAGCTCATAAAAGGTCTACATTAATTTTAATTATTCTAATTATAATTAATGTCCTTAATGAAAAACGTCTTCACACTCTAACAAATACAACAACACTAATCTTCTTCTCTATACTGAATAAAATTCCACTTAAGAAAATAAGACAAGAAATTTAGGTTGTACACTTGTACTTCAGATACGATCATATGAATTCAAAAAAGAATAAATTATTATGAGATTCAGAGCACATCAAAATATTAAAAGCATACATTCGATTTCCAAGGTTTCTCCATGAAGTCTTTCTTAATTTGGAACGAACATCTGATAGAACAGATTCTTGAGCATAAGACCACCACCTCCTTTGCCACCCATCAATATTTCTTGACATTTGATTAGGCCTATAACGTCCATATCTAAAGGAAAAAGAAAGAAACTATAGACTATAGGAAATGAAGTAAAGATCGATCAACAATAAGTATAGATGAACATCAAAATTTGAAAAACAAAAGAACATACTTCTCTCTCAGACTACAAATTGATAAATAATCCCAAAAGCTAAGAATTTGCCTCAATTGGTTTTCATTCAAAAGTATAACCTATAGGCATAACATCGACAATGAGATCAAATATAAAAAAAAATATATCAAAAGAAAATGAGTGAAAACGCAACAAAGTAGATTTAGCATTATTCACAAACAGATTAACCAGGGAATCAAGCTCCGTCACAGCTGTGTATTGAGGAAATCCATCAAGCATTCCAGATTTATTTACCTGTACATATCCATTTATTCATAAATATTACACATATAAGCTTAGGATATGGAATTTGTATCTTTGGAATATCTTAATGTTAATGACTTATTATATTAAAATTTAAAAGCAAATAAGCAATTTTATGATTGAACTTTCAAATTTACAATGATTGAAACAAATATTTCATTACCTGAAACAAATTCAGTGTTACTACTCAAGGCAGATTTAGACTGGCAAAAGGGAATGGAAAATAAAATCTAGGAACATTAATAGAGAACTTAAACGTCAAAGCACCAAAAGACACTATTGCCAATGGCATCTGGTCACATATACCAACAAAATTCTCTATCATCCAATGGAGGATCAAAAGCAAGCAACTCCAAATGCTCTATGCTTTGGGGATCCAAGTCCAGCCCACTTGCTTCCTATGTGGGGCAAGAGGATGAATCAATTAGTCACTTATTCTTCGATTGTAGCTAGACAAGATCCCTCCTTCTCAAACTCTCTAAATTCCTAAACCATGCACTCTAGAAAATATCCAACCCTCACACACCCAGACGTAATAAGATTGGAAGACATAATTGAAGCTTTCCAGAAGTTTACACATCATTCCCCACCTTGAGGCCTACATTGGATTATTGGAGCACATTTAGTCTGAAAGGAACAAAAGGCTACAACAACACACTCTAAGGCCACTTGAGGTATTGTTCATGGAAATCAATAAGGACTCCAGTCTTTCATTTAGAGTTGATACCATTAAGAAAGGTTGTGGTTCGCAAATGGAGGAGACTATAATGCAGATTTGGGAGACTCAACTCTTAGTTACTAGACCACTAAGAGTACATGTCACCCCTACCGATGGTGTGGGAAACCACTCTATCCCCCCAACCACATTTTATTTCTCTCTTTTACTTTATAATTTTGGAGTATATGTGGTAATGTAGCAGATCTGATGAAGACCAACTGTTGTTGCAAATTGAATTAGGAAAGAGATAAATCACACTAGAATCCACCAATTGATGTTGGATCTGGAATCCACCAGATCGGAGAGGACAATAGAACAGTAGAGAAAATAGAGAAGAAAGCAAGAGAGGAGAGTAAGGGAAACAAGGAGAAGAATAACTTGATAATATGAAATGCACTAAAAAACTGTCAATCTCTTCTTTATGACTTTATTTATACTCTCTTTCAAACTAGAGAGTAATGGGCCCCCTATAATAGAAATAGGCTCTTGGCCCATGTAAGATGTGGCTACATCATGCAACCCTTCCTCCGGAGCATTTGTCCTCGAATGTCTCAAAACAGAACCACCACCCTTCATTAAGGATTTCACTATTTTACTTTTAAGAAGTATTCTTCCTCCCGGGTTAGGTGGGAAACGTTTCCTCCAATATGCTCTAATACGTGAAGAGAACTTGCTGAATTCTTGTCCCAGTCACGACTTCAACCACTCCGTAATAGACATTAGTGTGGCCCTTTTGATCTTGGGAATTCATGAATAAGTCAGAATTTAACCCCACAGAAGCAAAAAATAGGGAATCATCATCCACCTCCAACAGCTCATGTGCTAGATGTATATTTTCAATCATAGACGCTTCATCAAAATCATAGAAGCATGAACTGTCAACATTGGGATCCAATTTTTCAGTACCAGGACTTGTTGTCCAGATATTATAATCTTTCAAACTTCCAATTTTGAGTGATACAAGGATACCCAAAATATTTTCATACCCAGAAACAGATGTGTGTAGCTTCGATGGAAATATAGGAAGTACCAGCAGGCCTTTAACTGCAGAATTAATATCTGCTGTGAGATTATTTTCCTCTTTGAAACCATGCTTTATTACAAGTGACCCAAGGGCATAAGATAATGGGGCATAGATATTTTGCACAAACTGGAACAACTTATTTTCTCCTGGTTTTAATTCTGAAGAAAATTGTTTGAAAAATAGAACCAAATCTCTGCCAGAAGCAAAACACCTCAACTGTTGTTGCAAATTGAATTAAGAAAGAGATAAATCACACTGGAATCCACCAGTTGAGGTTGGATCTGGAATCCACCAGATCGGAGATGACAATAGAACAGTAGAGAATAATAGAATATTGAGAAGAAAGCGAGAGAGAAGAGTAAGGGAAACAAGGAGAAGAATACCTTGGTAATATCAAATGCACTAAAAAACTGTTGATCTCTTCTTGATGACTTTATTTATACTCTCTTTCAAACTAGAGAGTAATGGACCCCCTATAATGGAAATGGGCTCTTGGCCCATGTAAGATGTGGCTACATCAGGTACTCTGTTAGTCTGTTTACAAAAAAAATTGGCTTGCTGTGGCCACCATGGGGGACTGGATTCATGGAAGCAATATTAATACTATTGAAGTGAAGGTTGTTGTTATTTCAATAGTTACAAATGTCTAGAGATTTTTACTCATTGAACGATTAATGTGACTTATGTTAGCATTTAATGTGACTTATGTTAGCATTTGATGTGACTTATGTTAAAAGAACTGGAGTTAAACAGTTATCTTGGGATTCGAGCACAAGCTAACCATAGTTTAAAGATGAACTTGTAAGTTGCAATCTAATGATTGAAATTTCTACCACCAAATCAATACACCATGTGGGATGTACACTTGTTTATAGAAGTGGAACAACGTTAAAAAAAAATTTGAAACAATTAAATATTTTCATTAATCATAATGAAGGACATTGCTCTGATTACATTGGGAATAAGCATAAAAAGACAAGTAGAATATAGTAAAGAGTACAAGACTCATAGTGCTATGCCATATTTGTTTCGTGCTATGCCCCCAATGGATGACAACAGCTCTTCTTGAAGCCCTCAGGCTTGAAGGAAAAACTTATGTCATTTATGACCTCGTTGAGTACCGTTTCTGGTGGTCTGACTTCTGAGTGAGTGTTGCTGCCATCTTCTGTTTCTTTCTGCTCATATGTGCCAACTCAAGGCTCCAATCACACAAATGATTGGAGAGTACAAGTACCTCCTGCTTGCTTATTGTGTAATCTGGAAGATGAAACTAGGAGTCATCTTTTCTTTAACTGTTCTTATTCCAGATCTCTCTTAATTTCGTTGGCGGAACAGCTGGATTTCGCTTTCTGGAAAATAATGAATATTCCAGTTCCTACCCAATCAAGTCCAGATATTAGATTGGGGGATCTGACGGAAGCAGCACAAAAGATTACGCGCCACTCCCCCCCTTGGAGGTTAATATGGAATGCTATTGGGTGCTTGTCGTGGCATATATGGACGGAAAGAAATAAAAGGTATAGGCAGCACATTAGTAGACCTCCTGAGGTAGTCCTTAAGGAGGTCATTAAAGACATCAGTCTCTCCTTTGATTCAGTGTATTACAAGAAGAGCTGTTGTCACCCTTTGGAGATATCTATGATGGAAGTATGGGAGACCAACCTTCTGAGGCAGCGTATCTAGTTACTGTATAACTAGACTACATAGCTAATGGGAGAGAGTCAATGAGCATTTTGCTCATTTCTTTTTTACTTCTATTTTATTCCTATTCTTTATTTTGTAAACTTGGCATTAGCCTTATTCTAATGAAATTTAATTGCTTCAAAAAAAAAAAAAAAAGGCTCCAATCATGTTCCATAATAAACCCCAAATTGAAGAGTGACGTGTTAGCTTTTGACATGCCTCGGTTAGGTCCCCTAGCTTAATGTCAAGGTGTGTAGTTGTGGGTGTAGGTATGTTCATGATTTTCCAGAATATATTGTCTAGTTTTCCCATTAGGGGTAATAGAATGGCTCTAATGTAAGTGCAGTTGAAAAATAGGTGACTTCTCGTTTCATTTTCAGTGTTGCATAATAGGCAGGCCGCAGGTGGCTTGGTTTAGCATGCCCCACCCATTTAGTCTAGTGAAAGTGTTTATGTCCCCATTTTATTCTCCAGAGGAGTATGGAGAATTTTGTGGGTTTGTTGGACCATATTCCCTCTGCTAGATTGTCTCTATGGCTTTTATCCCTAATTATCTCGGCTATTTTTGCAAGTTTCTTGTTTGGGGTTCCATTTTTCCACAGGATTGTATAATTTGGACCACACTCAATTAGTGCATCTGCTTTGGGCTATCCCCCATTATATTGTTTTTTATCTGAATGCTTGAAAGTGCCCTTCCCTTTATGTATCTCCCTTGGATCCATGTATCTAGTATTGAGTCTGATTTTTCCCAAAAATTTGCAATTCTTTTGATGTTTATGGCAGGTACCATGACATCTAGGTTTCTTACCCCTAATCCTCTTTCTGCTTTGGGTAGGATCATTTGTTTCCAAGGTATTTCTTTTCTCCCATCCCATATGAAGTTATATGCTAGTTTCCTTACCTTTTTTGTTATGGATTCAGACAGAGTTGTGCCCTGGGCCAGTTGGTGTATTTCCATGCAAGAATCCAGTTTACTAGCTGGATTCTTCCCCCATAGGAGAGGCATTTCCCACTCCATTTTGCTAGCATGTTCTCTATTGGTTGTATCAGTTTCCAACACTGATTATAGGATTTTTTCATACATGTTATTGGTAGGCCTAGGTATGTGAGGGGGAAGGCTTTGATGAGGAAGCCAAGAATGGCTTGTTAATGGAGCAATTAATCAATAGAAATGAAACAGTACCTCAAGATGCTGTAGATGATAGAAAATCTGAAATTCCAGCACTTCAGTTTTAGCAAGAAAAGATCTATTGGAATCCACCAATAGCTCCACTAGAATCCACTAGTATTATAAGAAAAATCAGATAGGAGTCCACCTGATCCGATGAAGAATAAGCAAGAATCTCAAAAGTTTTTTTTTGAGAAAAACGTAGTTGAGAGAAAAGTAGAGTAATTTCACCTTTGGAAAATATATGCTACCTTCCTATTTATACTCCGAGTGTATAAGAGTGGAAATTCCACATTGGGAGTTGGACAGTCCAATTAAAGGGACTGAGCCATGGCTCGAGTCAACTCGAGCCAATGATCTTGTAGATCATTGTAATGGGCTACATCACTTGTAGTGTTTGATCTTCAGCACAGGTCTTGGATAATGTCATTGAGCTTTTTATAGCATTAATTTCTAGCCCAGAGGAGGAGAACTTTGCTAGGGTTCTCTTAATTGCATTTAGGGATTTATTATTTACTTTGGAGAAAATTAGTATATCATTTGCGATCTGCATAGATTAGATGAGATATGGATGTTGCTCCATTGACTTTATAATTCTTCCTTTTTTCTACCTTATGTCTTCATCCGACATTTCATTGAACTTTATGAGTGAAGAGCAAGCTTTTTGACGTGGCCAGGCGACCAGGCGATGCCTGGGACCGCCTACCGCATATGCGACCGCCTGGTCGCATATGCGGTCAAATATGCGACATGTTATTTTTATTTTTTTTTTATTTTTTTTTCAATATACCCCCTGTATTTTCCATATTTTAAATAAATCTCTGATATTATAAGTCATAATAAAAATCATAAATGAAATAATATAATGACTAATGATACTTAAACTCTTAAAATCACAAAAACTTAAAGAAACATACAAAACAACAAAACTATTAGTTTCAACTTTCAAACATCAAAGTACAAGTGTAATGCAAACACTTAGTTCTTAGTTCTAAGTTCTAACTACACTAGTGTGTCGTCAAGTTCATCTTCGACGTCATTCAAGTGCGGATCCATCAAGTTCATCTTAGATTTTAGATTTCACGATTTAGGGTTTTTAATTTTTAGTGTTTTTTATTTAAATGGGTCTTTTTAGTAAGGTCCTTAAGTTTTAATAGAATAATACAATTCTATTAAAGTTTTTTAATTTAATAGGGTTAACGGATCGGGTTTATCCGGATCCGACCCGGATCCGGCTAAACCCAAAAATATGCGACCCCCCAAATATGCGATGGGGGGTCACCGCCTGGTCGCATATGCGCTCGCATATGCGCGCATATGCGACAAATCAAAAACCTTGGTGAAGAGAGTCATAAGAGTTTGTTGTTCTTGCTTGAACTGATCTATTCAAGTGTGTTGTTCAAACAACAACAAATGCCACTACTAAATTCCACTTTCTTTATCCAAACCACCAATATCCTCCCTTCTGCCCAGACTCTGATATTTCTTCAGCACCAAGCTTTCCTTCCATTTATTTATTTTTAATATTTTCAAGGTTCTTAATGCGCCCAATGTGCGATGCACCGGCAGTCCGGCATTGGGCCCACTTAAGCATATGCAGTTGTGCACGGCAAAGCGTCAATGGCAATTTCATAAATACATTTAAAAATACAAAATACATAGAAATATTTCATAATTCATGCAGAAATACCTAGAACATAGCTCATACTTCATAGGAAATTAAATACTTAGTTAATCTTTTGTAGTTCGAGATCAACACAAATAAAAACTAAACGAATAGAAATATTTTGTAGTTCATTTTACGGATCTTTGCATTTTCGCTTCTGGCAAGTATAGATCAAATGAGGCTCTTAAGCTTGAGGTTCTTATTCTTCAACCTGAGCTTGTGCTTCTTCAACCTGAGCTTGTGCTTCTTCAACTTGAGGTGGAGCTTGAAGTTGAATGGTAAATGATCGAGCTTGACCACTCCTAGTTGATGGCCCTGGGTGTTTTGTTGCTCCAGTTGCCTCCTCCAGCTCGGTCTAAGTGAGGCCTTCCTCGTCGTCTACGAACTCATTGCATTGTTCGTCATCACTTGTCACTCATTCACTAGACAAGTTAAACTGGTCGACATGGGTGGTATCGTATTTTTCGATCCATTTTCAATGAGCAACTTGTTAATCTTGAACCCCTCTATCAACTTCATGTTGTAGTTGCAATAAATGAGGCACACCCAGTCGATTCCTAAACTGTAAATGACATTTGATTTTAGACTTTTAAAATGACGAATACATCATCAAAGACGAAAAGAACTTACGTGTGTGATAGTACTCCAGTTCCTTTCACAACTTAAAGCAGAGCAACATAAACTAAGAATTTTCATAGTGGATGTGTGGTTTGGGCCACCCTAGCTGCTACAGCTACTCCAAACCTACCAACTTTCTTCTTGTATGATAAAGAATCAGAGAGGATCTTTACCATACGGTCTAGATCATCATGAACCATTACGTCAATGCAATCAAAGAAGGCTATATCAAATTGGACACAATCATCTCTTGTGTCATAATCCCTAAAGTTAAATTGGCCGACAATGATGTACTTTAAAAAATTTAATTTTTGAACTTGTAAGTCAATTTCTTAGGTTTTATCGACCATCGGGCATCGACTGGAGTTTTATAGTTAGCATTTACAAGAGACAACTGAAGGTGATAGGGATCATCTCCCAGAGGTTAAATGAGTTAAAAAATACTTTTTTTTCCCTAAAGTATTACACAATACTCCCAGCCAAATATTCTTGTTTCCAAGTAAATGGTAGTTTATGAGTCATTACCCATCAGTATCAAACTTCGAATGACGATTGGGTGACCAGATTGTAACATCCAATTCAATCAACAGATCAATTATAGTAATATAGTTTGAACCCCCCTCCTATTCCCAAGATGAAACCCACCTTGGATCGTCAGACAAGATTGGACAGCAAGGTCAATGGATGGCGAGTTGATGAACAAACTCCCTGCATATTTAATTTGACCCAATATATAAATAACTGGAAAACGGGAATAAAACAATCTTCTTTAAACTCCCTATTCCTACTTGACTCTTTTGAATTCAGTCGAAGATAATCAACACTGACAATCCAACTCGTTATAGTGCATTGATCCCTCTCGAATTTTTGATGAAGTTAAAAATTCTATTAAATGAAATAAAAAGGGGAAGAGAATAGGACATAGTCCATTACAAATGTAGGAAAATGAAAATAAATCTTCATTGTATGTCTTTTCTACAACTAAATTCTTAACGATACATAGTTACGAACTGATGTCTCGAGAGGTTGGACTTCCATAAGATTATAGTTTGCTTCTTTATGTAGGACAACAGATGACCAAGTAGATTAAATATTCTATATGGTGAGCCACCTTCAAGATTCAGATCAGGATATCATGAATGAAAAGGGCTAACTTTTGAGACCATAACTAACCTATTGCTGATTACATGAAAAGAGATAAATTTTCTTGGACTTCTGAAGCTGATCAAATATTCAATGAGGTCAAAAGGCTACTAAATTCAGAACCAGTACTGGCAATACCAGACTTAGAGAAACTATTTGAGGTAAAGTGAGATGCTTGCATATCGGGCATTGCATTAGATTAGTAACTAATTATAGAGACAACAAACTGAATAAGATTAGTAATTAACTAAAATACTAAATACATACGATTAATTATACTAATACTTACTGAGGAGCATAAGACTAAGAGGAACAAAAATTAGGCTAAGGGAACAATGTAAAAATATGAGACGATGATCATTACCAGTAAATAAACAGTGACATCAAATGGGGATACTAGATAATCATTGAACTCGTTTGCAGAATTCAAACTCAAATAGTTTTCATCGATTATTGAATTAGGATGTTCTTCTGATGAGTTGCAATAAATTCCAAAACCAGTCATTTCAATAATTTTGTGCACTTGGCCTCCTTTAAATCTCAAACCATAAGACCTGAAAAAACAAAAATTATTGATCAATAACTATAAGGTCTAATGAATGGGTTAATTAGGTTTGACAGAATAAAAATATCCTCTTATATAGAATAGAGAGAATGTATTACAAAGATGGAAACAGATAAATAGATAACATTGGATATAGTAATATCTAATTGATAGGCAAACCAGTATTCTAGTTTAGGGGTAAGAGACCATTAGAGACACAAATCTTTCTTTTAGCCATGAACACTTTAAAAACAAATTACATTAGACTATAGTAGCTAGGTAATTACTAGCCAAACAGAGAAAACTAGAAGGCCAAAACCCATGATGTAGTTCTCTATCAGTAGAAGTGTAGAAGTGTAGAACTATCAACTAAGTAACTAACTGACTTTGTGATGTATATTAGAAAATGACTGAAGGCTAATGATAGGGGAGAAAGCCAATATTGAATGAAATATAGATTAAAGGACAGTAAGGTCTTCAATGGAACAGGCGATTGCAAACACAGATAGAATAATCTTCCTGGTTGGAATCCACCGAATAGGAAGGTCGATCAAATCTGATCGGATCAATAAGGTCGATGAAGAATGTAAAAAAAGTAGAAGATAACAGAAAGAAGAAATATGGTGTAAAAAAAATTACCTTTAGCAAATGATCAAAATTAATATATGAGGCATGCTTTTGCACTAGTGCGCTACCTGAAGGCGCTTTTCAAGGCGCCTCCAGATATTGGGCCTTAAGTCCTTAACCGAATCCGATTCACTTAAAGGTTTAATTTAGGGCTCTTGCGCAATCCACTCCAAATCTTCCTCAATCCTCCCCCAATTCGTGCTCCCTCCTCCAGCGACCTCACTTAAAGGTTTAACTTAAGTATTGTGTATTAGTACTATACTATTAAAAATTATGGATATCTGAAATAAGTATATAAATATATGAAATTTATATATTTTTATTATTTATCAGGATACCTCTGGCGCCTAAGGCACGCCTAAGCGGCAGTGCGCCAGGTCCTCGCACATTTAAAAGCTTGATTTATACTCACAATCTAGCTACTGAAACCTTTTGTATTGTGAGTTCAAAGGACGCAAAGGTTGAGCATGGTGACTCGAGCCACTCTTGGGTCTGTCCTTGACCTCCTTCAATACTCTGGACCTCAGCCTTATACTAACTGAACTGATGGATTTCATGTCTGTTGTATCTGTTTGCTGCTGTTTACTGCTTTTATTTTGCTGGTTATTGCTTTCCTCTAGAGGGTTTTGTCTGCCTTGAGCAGTGTATATCGGTTAAGGGGATTTTATTTCTAATGAAATTTTAACTTCATCAAAAATATAGAATAATAGATAGTGATGAGTTAGTCCTTATCAAGGTTGAATCCAATAAGGGTTAGTCGCTAGGGACTCGGTCATGACCCATGTTATAGCCTGATTAGTGATTACAAATTTGGAACTTGTCCAAGGAAAACACTATGAATATGGAAGCAATATTCCAAGGAGAAACTAGGAGTCATCTTTTCGTTAACTGTTCTTATTCCAGATCTCTCTTAATTCCGTTGGCGGAACACCTAGATCTCGTCTTCTGAAAAATAATGAATATTCCAGTTCCCACCCAATCCAGTCCAGATATTAGATTGGGGGATCTGACGAAGGCAGCACAAAAGATTACGCGCCACTCTCCCCCTAAGGGCTACTATGGAATGCTATTGGGTGCTTGTCGTGGCATATATGAACGGAAAGAAATAAAAGATATAGACAGCACATTAGTGGGCCTCCTGAGGTAGTCCTTAAAGAGGTCATTAAAGAAATCAGTCTCTCCTTTGATTCAGCGTATTACAAGAAGAGTTGTTGTCACCCTTTAGAGACATCTATGATGGAAGTATGGGAGACCCACCTCCTGAGGCAGCGTATCTAGTTACTACTTACTATATAACTAGATTACATAGCTAATGGGAGAGAGTCAATGAGCTTCTTGCTCATTTCTTTTTACTTCTGTTTTATTTTTGTACTCTATTTTTGTAAACTGGGCAATAGCCTTATTTTTAATGAAATTTAATTGCTTCAAAAAAATATATATTCCAAAGAGAGACCGATTTTACTATTCCACAAGATCACTCATTTTCAGAGCTCCAAAACTTCCTGGAAGATAATAGTTATACCGTTCGGTATAGACGAATCCCCCACGGTGTATTCAAATCTGATTACAGAACCTGGTTCCAAGGTTCCGGATGCGCCTCTGCGTGATGCGCCACCACCTGGAGCACTTGAGCAGATGCGCCAGTGGCGTTTTCGTAAATATATATAAAACTAAAGGAAATTCATATATATTTTTTATATATCTAAACTATATCAATTAAATTTTTTAGTTAAAAATATATTGGATAGAAAAATTATTATAATACATATATTTATAAATTATTATAACACCCTATAATTCATTGTAACACCAAGGTTTAAAAACCGGTTAGGGGTATTTTCGTAATAATATAGCTCTTTAAACGGCTAGGGTTTCTTTAAACTTATAAAAGAGAGGCTTTTATAAAAAGAAAATAATAAATAACCCAAGAGGCTTTTAAAAAATAATGACGTAATGGGCTGGGCCTTCTTTAATACATCTATAACATCAAAAATACTCTATAATAATAATTTATTTAACTACACTTTTTTAGTCCCACATCGATAGAATTCAAAAAACACAAAGAAGGTTGGTCTATAAATAAAGATTCATTTTGTTTAAAACAAATATGAAGTCTTAAGAGTGAGAGGAGCTTATATTAAAAATAATATAGCTCTTTTCATGGACCAATGTATAAATTTTTGGCATAAAAATTTATAAGGTCTTAAAATTTTTTTTTTTTGGGCCTTTTTTTTAAATAAAAACAAAACCCTGTTTTAAGTTATTTAAATAACTTAAAATAGGCCTGGATCCAGGTCGCGGATCCGGCCAGCGCATCTCCCTGTAGGGTCGCACTTGCGCATATGCGCACGCACTCGGAACCTTGCATGGTTCTCCAAATCATCAACTCGTCGTGATGATTTAGAGAAACCTTCAGATAGACAGTTCACCACCAAACACTTGTTTTAACCCAGTCTAGGGATCTAACACCCAATTCTCTGCCAATAAGTAATAATTACAACCAACTTATTGTGGTACCTCAATCCCTCCCGGAACGAACATCATCATATACTAATTTACAGATATTCTAGCATCAATTGAAAAGTCCATCTACTTAAGATGACACTGCAAATAGAAACTCAAAGCTCTAAGTTATAAAAACACTTGCAAACTTTGCTTATGTAAAGAAGTGTAACCAATAAAATATTAAATGCAACTCTTAACTTACGAGGTAGAACTTTGCTTTTGTGGATCTGTCTTCATGGTAAGACTTGACAATTTGAAGCCAAAAATAAATTTCTGTGGAGAAACCTTCAATAATGAAATAAAATTGGTCATGTAAATCGATGCGCAACTTGCCTAAAATACTAGAAGGGTGAAAGCAATACATTGTAATAATCCAGCAAAGCATATCATAGTAACAAAAGAAACTGGATGGATAAGAGTCCAACATCCAATGTTACTTTCAGACAATTAATGGAATAGTTTCTTATAAGAAAGGATTAATGTAGAATAAGGGAACATTGTGCTTCAGATTTTGGGTATATGCTATATATAAGTTGAAGTGTCGAAACTGACAAGAACTAGGAAGAAAGATTTAAACTTTTTTTTATCAAGTTAAAGTCCATTAAGATATGAATAGTGGCATAGTGCCAGTTAAAACTAGACTCACATTAAGTTACAGTTTGGTTTTCTTAATTAATGTAAGATTTGGTTTTCTTAACGAAGGTTTTCTGTTTGATTGCATACGCACGCATGCAAAAAGTAATCAACCATCACAAAATAAATATAAAAAGGGAGAGGGATTCATGACATTGGGATTAAGCCATCTATTGACTCTGCCCAATGGAAGAAAAGTATTGCCTCAAAAAGACTTATTAATCAGTGCCTTGAGTGTAGAGCAGGGAACACTACTTTATGGAAAGTGAGGAATGGGATGAAAAACCTTAACACAATTATTGGAGGCATTAGAACCAAAGGACATAAAAACACAATTACCAATGACATTTGGTCCTACATACTTACAAAATTTTCCATCATCTTCTAAAGAATTAAAAACCAACAGCTCAAAACCCTCTTTTTTTTAAATAATATGATAAATATATTTCAAAAATGGGTAGGCTATCCTCAAGTGTGGATAGTCACCTTGTGACAGTGTCACCAAAAAGTACATGACTGCCCCTTAGGGCTTACAAAACACTTCATCTACCGTATAGTACCGCCTAAACATTGAGGTCTATGTAATTAGTGCTTGGGGGTTCAAGGGGACCCCCTCTATCTCATTTATCTAATACAATACTCTCTAAATAATTACATTTATGCTTACATCTTGAAATATTAAAAGAGCATTTTACTTTACATCCGATATAATCCTTCTAGCAATCTCTTGTGCCTCCAAGCTAATATCCTCATGCTTCCTCCTACACCTCTCCAATCAGATGTGATAAACTGATGTTGCCATTAGACTCCAAAGCAATCCCCATGGAGAAGACTTCTTTGAGAATCTATTTACCTTGTTGAGAATATCCATCAATCTTCCACTAGGAACCACTAAACCATTCCCAGTAAGCTCGTACAAACTCTCCAATATAGACATTGAATATGGGCACTCAAAAAATAAGTGATCCCGATCCTCATGTTCTGTATAGCATAGAAAGCAATTGAGGGGCTCCTCCTGACACCTCTTCGAAATTCTAACTTGTGTTGACAACTTGTTCCACTTAGCCCTCCATAAGTCATGTTAAATTTTCTTATCTTTGAAGTCCATATGCCATCAGCCAATGGATCAATCACCTTCTTCTTTTTGATGGTATTCCACACATATTAAAAGAGAACCCTCCCCCCAAGCCAATCCATTCAGAAATCATGTCTGCTTCGGGTTTCATACATTTCGCAGTGTAATTCCTGCATTCCAACAATTCAGATCATAAACCAGAGTTTGCTTGACAATCGCAGCTATATATAATTATATATCTTTAATCTTCCTCAACCCTATACCCCCCTTCACATCTCGGTAAATTCATAACCTTACCTTTGATCTCTTTCTTGCCACCTTAAATAAACATGTATATCATGCTGGATAGTGGATATGGACTTCAAAATAGAGCTCAAAACCCTCTTAATGCTCAATAAATGAGAGGTTCTGGTACAAACCACCTGCCTCCACTGTAAGTCAAGGGGATGAATCAACAAGCCACCTATTAAAGCTTTAATTGCATCTACCTAAGAACCCTACTCCTCAACTCACAGAATTCTTAAATCGGACAGTCTAACAAACACACAAACTCCCACCTTCCTTGATCTAAGACTGAGGTGGCGGATATTATAAAAGTTTGCCAAAAATTAATACACCATTCCCTTCCATGGGGGCCTGCACTGAAATGCTTTAAGAGGATTAACCTGGCACATCTGATCCAAAGGGAAAAGAAGGTAAAGAAAGCACTCTATAAGGCTCTCTGAAGTGATGCAGTGCATAGCAATATTAATGATTCTATTGAGCATGCTACAGACTCCAGAGTTAATATTAATGGTAAACTCTGGTGATCTAATAGCCAATGGGATGTTGCTTAAGCCTTCTAATTAAACTTAGTTCACTGTTCACTTAGTTATGTGTCATCTGCCATTTATGAGAATTTCATATTGCATATTAACCATGACACAATGAAAATAAAAGTTGTCTGCGTATTAAAATTTAAATCAGACTTTACTGTAATAAGTATCGAAAAGAAGATGAGATTTAAGATAGGTCAGTTGAATAAGTACATAAAAACAATTAAATACAACAAACAATGATGTGAAACCATCAAAATAAGAAAAATACCAGATCATTATTGGCGTCGATATATACAACATGAACATTCTTTATGTACACTTGAATATTATCAAGAATCTGGAGATGGAAGTGATAAAATTAGAAAATTCAAAAATGTACAAAACAATGTTTCTACTAACAATTAAATGATAAAAGTAGATTTCTACTAACAATTAAAATGCATTCAAACTCACAAAAAATGCCAGAAAAATTAAAACAATAAAGTTTCTTAGATAGAGCATAGAAAATTAGCATTAGACTACTAAAACTTGATTGTATAAATGAATATTGCAATGATGTTTAGAAAATACCTTGGTATATATGTATGAAGTAAATGATTGTCCAGCTTGGTTATCTGATTATAAAATATTAAATGTTTTGAGAAATTGAGATTAACGTAGAAAAAGAAAAAAATCACAAATTAAAAAATCAAATCCAATCAATTACACTTGTATAATATAGACTATTTTATTAAGAAACCAAATATAATCCAGTTTTTAATTGCTTCAAAAAATATATATATATATATAATCCAGTTGGCCAGTTCAAAAATTTGCAACTAATTTGAATGCATACTCCGCAAAAACTATAAAGTATTTTTATTTAACTAGCAAGAAAACCAATGAAGTAAATAAACTGAAGTAATCCTACAAAAGACTTCCTTATGAAGTAATCCTGCCCACAAAAAGAATGGATATTGACAACCATCCATAGTATACTATGTAATAGATAATTAGTATAAATACAAAAAGGATAGGCAGGAGACAGAATAAGGTTGCTCATCCAATTACACACCATAACTATTACTATCAGGCTTGACATGAAATGCAGGGGAATTCTCAAAACACGGGATTATATACCTGCTACCAGTATAATGTAGGCGATGATATGGGTGAAGAGAATAATCAGAAAGAAGGGGGTGAAAGGAAGAAAACAAAGGAATAACTTCCTGCTCACGAATTCTCTGTTTGTATCTCACCAACAGAGATCAAATCTTGCATAAAAGTTAATTCTAATCCAAGAATTAACCCTAAATTGCAGATTCGAAAATAACAAGAAAAGGAAAGAAAAATACAGAATACCAAAGAGCAAATGGGAGTTACCTGGAATAAGGAAATTAACTCTCAAAAACTGCTGCCTCTTTGTTGTCCACTCTTATTTATACTCTCATGGTGTGAAAGTGGAAATTCCACCATGAGAGTCCAAGCCCATTTTATTGGGCTTGGTCCATGGGTCGAATTAATTTGAACTCATGGGAGATGAGAGCTTGGTCTGCATCACAGCATCGGTTGCACCATGGTTGGATATATCTGAGGATTTCATCACTAGACTACCAAGCACACAGAGGGGAATGAACTTGATATTTATAGTTGGATATATCACTAGATTACCACGCACCATGGTTGGATATATCACTAGATTTCATCACTAGGTTCTCGAAAATATCACATTTCATTTTGTGTCACTATAATTATGATGCTAATCAGATAGCAAACTTATTCTTCAAGGAGGTGGTACATTTACAAGGTATTCCGAAATCAATCACTTCAGATAGAGAGAATAAATTTTAATCCAACTTCTAGAAAAAACCGTTTACCTCTTTCAAGTTCAGCTCGACCTGTAATCCTCAAACGGATAAGCAAACCGATGTAGTTAACCGGACCCTAAGAAATGTGCTTCATATCTTTTGGCTGGTTCACATCCTGAACAGTGGGATTCTCACTTATCACATGTTGAATTTGCGTTCAACTCAATGCCCAACAGATCCACCAAAACCACCTCTTTTATCACAGTCTGGTCCTTTACCTCAACTACCAGTAGACCTTGCTCCCTCACAATCGGGACTACCCGGAGTAGAAAAATGACTAAACAATCCAAAAGGCATTCACAAATAGGTTTGAGACGATATTGAAAAGGCAAATTGTAAATGCAAAACTGAGGCAGATCGTTCAAGACGAGCCCAAGTGTTCTAGGAGGGTGATTATGTAATGGTTCGTTTGAGTCATGGTCATTTTCTTGTGAATAGATATTCCAAATTAAAAAACAAAAAAATTGTGAACCATGTCAGATCCTACAGAAGATCAGTGACAAAGCCCACATAGTTTATCTTCCAGAAGAATTTAATATGTTCTCCACCTTCGTTCTGTCAGATCTACATAAGTATTATCCACCTGATGACTATAATCTATCTCAATCGAGGATGAATGCTTCTGAAGGACAACCCCAGAAATCAGAATAATTCCTTTAATCGTGCTTTCTGTCACGGCAGGGCACATTTTAAAATAATTAATCAACCCACTACTCGTCTCTTGACTGTCCAGTGTCCACTACCATGAGATGAATATAAGAGGAGTAATAGTGGAAAGCAGAGGCATCTTTGATTCTACTATATACTCAGGTATCTCTCACTCTCTCTCTCGTTATCTTTCTTCTTTTGATCGTCTCCTCCTTATCACTGGTGGATTCCAACTTCCTCACCCCTTTCATTAATTAGCATTAATAAGCTAGTAGGGTTTATTACCGATCATAAATACAAGGATAAGGACGTCAAGTATTGAAAAGGTTACCTGATACACGCTTTGAAAACTTTGCAAGTTCCGCAGCATTAAGTTTTGCCATTTTCGCAGCTAATTCCCTTTTCTCAACCAATCCATAAGTCCACTTTTAAAAAAACAAATGTATAACCATAATCTTCAGTTTCTTGTTGATAGCTTACACATTTACAAGTATAAACTAGTTAAAAAAAAGTTCATGGTGAAAACATACTTCATCATCATCTCTTCTGCAGGCACTTAAGAAGACATCCTCTAATACAATATTGATGGAATCCCAGCCAAGCCTTTTCCATGGAATTTTGATGCTTAATTTTCCAATCCTGCCTGCGAACAAAGAGAAATAAAGATAAGGTGGATATGCAAATCAATCCCGAATGCAAAAAGTATATGTGTATTTTATCTTTTCAGTGAAAAAATTTAATTGCTTTAAAAAAATGTATATTTTATCACGAAAACCAGAAAATAAAATATAAATTGTATCACGCTAAGTAAAAAACAAAATGTACATTTTATCAGCATGATGCTAAGTAAAAAAAACAAAAGTGGAAGGTGGAAACTACATCCATTTTCTGGTAACTAATCCCAAACTTCATGCTTAATAAACATCAAACACACAACAATACAAGATTACAATCACTTAAACTGGATTGGCTCAACTGATCACACAAGGTACTTTTTCACTTCAATTTATCTATTTGTTAAGTGGCTTTGGTGTACTATCTTCCATTATAAAAAAACAATGAATGTAAGAGGATAAAGTAAAAACCTTGTCTTAAGGCAAAAGGAAGTTTTAGATAATCAAATGCCTCAAGTATGAGATCAACATTCTCCAGCAATATTTCCTCTGCACCATAAAAATCATATCCAATGAAGTTTAAATAACAATAAGAGGAGAAAGCGAGAAATAGGAGTGTGAGATTTTTAAGTTTACCATTCCAGATTCCGATCTTGAGCTGGTCTTTCTGGATGCCTTTAACATACCGGCCGAGGTACCCGGCCAACACCTGACTAACCACACCTTCGAACATCACTCGACTGAAGAGAAAAGAGTGATTGAATGGGATTATGGGAATTAGAAGAAACCGGCGTACGGTTAGTTTTAAACGGTGTGACCCGATTACTTCGTACTCAGACCCGATAAATCAGTGCTTTTAAAAGTTCCTCTTTTCTGTTGGGACAATTATATGGGAATCCATGATTGCAGTTTAATTTTGTAAGTCTAAAATTCAGTGACGGTAGGAAATATCAACAAGGAAAATTGCAGTTCGATAAGCTTCTGCTTAATTTAAAATTAATCGCCAATATCAAACATGTTGGATAACGACGATAAGGGATTAGAATTTTTTTTTCTCTAAAACTGCACTTTGAAAATTCTTTATTCACTCCGATTCCGATTTGCAATCATTATCCGCACCTTTAGACATTCTAAGTTCAAAAAAAACAGAAAGGAAATCCAGCCATTTAAAAAATACGTCCAGCAAGAAGAAATAAGAGGAAGAATGAAACCCTGTCATCCAGAACTCCGGAAAAGAGGAACGAGATAGAAGAGATTTATTTATCCATTTACCGGGGATTCGACGAAAGCTGCCTAGAAGATTGGATGGAGAACGAACCGGCGATTGCATAATTTCATCGTTGATTTTTTCTTGAAAGCAATTTCAGCGTTGATTAGGGATTATTAGGTTATTAACTTATTACTAATGGCAAAATATCACAACATGCCTTATAATAAGTAATAAAACCTTATAAACGAGCAATTAAACCAATCAAGAGGAGCACCGCTACCCACCTACTACCACCTACTGCCAACACGCCGGTGGTCAGAAAGAATGAAGGGAGGCTGGCTTGTCGGAGACGGATTGAAATCCTTAGTATTAGTTTTTTTTATAACGAAAAATATATCTTTACATGATGTAAATATGTGTGTATTTTTAATGTTATATCAAAATCACATAATATATAGTAAAAAGTTTAATGAAAACTACGTAAACATTAAGATTCAAACACTAAATTTTTAAAAACTTTAATAATTATTATAACCAATTAAGCTACTTTATAATTCAACCAATCAGGTATGTGGGTCAGATGAGTCGACCACATATCGGACAATATACAAACAAAGGTCAATCATCTTCAATCCAGCTCACTAGACTACCACAACAGTCTATAATCTGTCAACGATTGAACGAACTGAACCAACATCCGTGAAAGAAGCTTTAGCCTGCCCCTCCTGGGCGATTGCGATAAAGGAAGAGATCAAAGCTCTAGAAATCAACAATACATGGAAGCTCGTTCCACGACAGCAATGGATGAACGTTGTCGGCTCCCGATGGGTGTTCCGAATATAGCAAAACTCTGATGGCTCCCTCGACAGATATAAAGCTCGTCTCGTGGCCAAAGGATTTCATCAAAAGCACAGGGAGGATTACGATCTCACTTACAGTTCGGTGGTGAAGGCGGCCACCATACAGACAATTTTTGCCATCTCGACATCGAGGCAATGGAAGCTTCATCACCTCGACATCTACAATGCCTTTTTGAACGGAAATCTAATGGAGACGCTCTACATGGAACAACCTCCGAGATTCACGATGAAATCTACAACGGCGAAATCGCACATCTGTCGGCTGCAGAAAGCGATCTACGGCTTGAAACATGCACCAAGGGCCTGGTAACCAATGCCTGAAAGAATTCCTACATGGGTGTAAATTCTTCAACTGCACAGCGGACTCATCCATGTTCATTAGAAGAAATCGTGGGCGAGTCATCTATATTCTCATCTACGTAGATAACTTCGTCATTACAGGGGATTGCGAAATAGAGGTCAGGAGCTTCATCGACTCTGTCTGCAGATAATTTTGATGCAGGGACTTGAGGAAGCTATCCTATTTCTTAGGATTAAAAATGAAGACTACGACAACATCGACCAAGATCACGCAAAGGAAGTACTCATTGGATTTTCTCACTAAATTCAAAATGACATAATCCAAACCAGCCTCGACGTCGTCCATACCAGGCTCACATCTAACGACCAAATTAGGGACACCCATTCAAGATCCTACTTCTTATCGAAGCTTGGTTGGAGCCCTGCAATACCTTAGCATAACACGTCCAGACATTGCGTTCGCCGTCAATCAAGTCTGCAAATTTATGTAGATACCAACGATAACCCACTGGCAAGCGGCCAAACGGATCCTCCGTTACATCAAAGGGAATATGGACTTTGGTCTACTCTTCACTGAATCGCCGTCCACAGACCTGAACATCTTAGTAGACTCGGACTGGACGGGCGATCCAGATGACAGACGTTCCACGACAGGCTTGTGCATATTTCTTGGACCAAACCCGGTGGCCTGAATGTCGAAGAAACAACCGACGGTCTCGCGATCGAGTGTCAAGGCGGAATATAGGGTAATCGCACACATCACAGCCGAACTCAAATGGTTTTGCTCGAGTGCCGAGGCGGAATACAGGATGATCGCACACGTCACAGCCGAACTCAAATGGTTCTGCTCGCTCCTCAGGGAACTTGGAGTATACCTCCAACACACACCGATCATCCACACCGACAGCAAATCGACGATCTTCATGGCTACCAATCCAGTGCTCCAGACCAAGACGAGGCACATAGAAATTGACTACCACTTCATAAGAGAGTTTGTCATCCGAGGAGATATCCGCCTCAAGTTTGTTCGATCAGAAGATCAGATCGTCGACATGTTCACCAAAGCTCTGCCGGTGTATCACACTCCACCGGCAACGTCTATGACTCACCAGTGTCGAATAAGGGGGGTGTCAGGGATAAAATGCAAATGACCCCATGCCATAAGGGCAAGCTAGGAAATAACAAGTCATACAAGGATAAATAGAAGATCTTTCAACCCCATAACCCACTTTTGTACCATTAGATGCATGGTACAAAAGTCTTTCAACGTCAATGGTGATCGTGACTGAATTAAATCGATTTAAATCATTTAATCTCTTAAAGTTTGAGTGGTAAATTATTTATCACCACGGGAGAGATGTTTTTGTCGTCGCAGGTTTGAGAAATCCGAAGCAATTCAAAAAAGCATTTAGATACCACATTGGACATGTTGGCATAATTATTGCCTTCAACAATGTGAAAAGGAGTAGGGAAAACAAAAAAAGATATCTAGTTTGACTTCATTCATCTACTTGGTGTGTGAAGTACGTGAGAAGAGTTAGAGGTTGAGATAGCGGCGGTGATAACCGGAGGTCGTGAAGAATCGGCGCAAGTTCGGAGAGACGAAGAGTCGCAGGGTTTTGGGGAGAGCCCGACTAGGGTTTTGGATTTTATGAATAATGGAAAAAAATGTCAATAAGAATTATTACAAGGAGTTATTTATACTCCTGATTAATTGTTAACTAAACTATGGGCCTTGAGATTATGGACCTTGAGAATTATCTAAATTAATGAATAAATGGTAATCTACTTAAATATAAGTAGCTTCAATACCCCCCCCCCTCAAGATGGAGAGTGCAGATCATAAAGTCCCAGCTTGGGTAGCAGATTTCTCAGGGATTCCTGGCTTGCTGGTTTTGTTAGAATATCAGCAACCTGTGATGTAGATGAAACATGTTCCAATTTAAACAAGCCAGCCTGCAGATGATCACGCACCAAGTGACAATCAATTTCAATGTGCTTGGTGCGTTCATGGAAAACAGGATTCGATGCAATGTGTATGGCTGCCATGTTGTCGCAATATAATTTTGTTTCTTCAGTTTGGTGAACCTGCAAATCACTCAAGAGATAATGTAGCCACATTATCTCACACACAGTGGATGCCATTGATCTATATTCACTTTCAGCAGAGGATCTGCTTATTGTAGATTGCTTTTTTGATTTCCAAGAGATTGCAGATCCACCTAGTAGGATACTATATCCAGTGATTGATTTTCTTGTTTTTGGGCAGTCAGCCCAATCAGCATCACAGTAAGCTTTTAAGTGTAGTGATGCATCCTTCCTGTAGAGGATCCCTTTTCCTGACGATCCTTTGATGTATTTTAGAATTTTAAGAACTGCTTCATATTGTTGTTTAGATGGATTTGCTAGAAATTGACTGAAATGGTTGATTGCAAAGGCAATATCAGGTCTGATAATTGTTAAGTACAATAATTTGCCAATCGATTTTCTGTATAGTGATGGATCTTTGAGAGTAGGATCTGCCTCATTATCTTTAGATGAGTGAGATATTGGAATTTTGGATGGAGATGTGCCAAGTTGACCAAATTCATGTAGTATGTCAAGAGCATATTTTTTCTGAGAGATAAATATGTCTTTGTTTGTTTGAGACACCTCAATTCCTAAAAAATACTTGAGTTTCCCCAAGTTTTTTATGTGGAATTGTTGGTGTAGATGAGATTTTAGATTGTCTATTTCAACCTGGTCATTTCCTGATATAATCAAATCATCCACATAAATCAAAAGACAAGTATAAGAATTTTCATTTGATTTAAAAAACAGTGTGTAATCAGCATGAGATTGAGTGTATCCAAATTTAGTTAAAGCATTAGTTAGTTTTTCATACCAATTCCTATTTGCTTGTTTAAGACCATATAAGGATTTCTTGAGCCTGCACACTCTAGGATCATCAGGAGATAGTAGCCCAGGTGGGGGTGACATGTAGATCTCTTCAGAGAGATCTCCATGTAAAAATACATTACTTACATCCATTTGGTAAGTAGCCTAGTTTTTAATTGATGCTACTGCCAAGAGTGTCCTTATTGAGAAAATCTTAGCCACAGGGGAGAAGGTTTCTTTATAGTCAAAGCCTTCTATTTGTGTGTGACCCTTAGCCACTAGTCTTGTCTTTAGTCTTTCCACATCACCATTAAATTTATGCTTTACCTTATAAACCCACCTAGAGCCCACAATTTTCCTGTCTTTTGGTTTGAGGACAATGTCCCATGTGTCATTGAGCTCTAGGGCAGCTAGCTCCTCATTCATTGCTTTAACCCACTCAGGGCTCAGACTTGCTTGTTGGAATGATGAGGGTTCTGTGGTAATGGAGATTTTATCTAGATAGTCAGTCTGAGATGTGGAAAGTCTTTTGTATATCAAATAGTCATGCATGGGATATTTGGTTCCTGTTGACCTACCATTACTAGTGACAAATGAGCAATAGTAATCACTTAATTTTGTGGTTCTTGTTGTCTGTCTTCTTGGGTATCTTCTAGGAATTGGGTCATGGGTTGGATCAGGGGTTGAATTGTTTTGAGCGACAGAATCATCATTGCTTTGAGTGTTAGCATCTTCATCACTACTTTCAGTGTATTAGCTCTCAGGTGAGCTTTGTAGGTTTATGTCCTCAGAGAGGTCATATGAATGTTGGGAGTTTGGTGATTGACCCTCTTGTGGGGTTGAATTCTCTTTGAGAGGAAAGGTCTCCTCATAGTAGGTTACATCCTTACTGATTGTTATGAGTTTGCTTTCTATGTTGTATAGAATGACTCCCTTTTGTGTTGAAGAGTCACCTATGTATATGTATTTGTTTGCCCTGGGGGAGAATTTATCATTTTTTACCAGACAAGTGGCATAACAAAGGCACCCAAATGACCATAATTTTTCAAAATCTGGTTTCTTTGTGTGCATAAGCTCAAATGGTGCCTTGTTATCAGTTACCTTAGATGGTAGCATGTTTACAATTCTTGTTGAGTGGAGGATAGAGAACCCCCATAGCTCAATGGGTAGAGAGCATTGTATCTGTAATGCCCTTGTCACATTTAGTAAGTATTGGTGCTTCCTCTCCACCACACCATTCTGTTGTGGTGTATGAGGACAGCTAGAGTAATGTATGATCCTCTTCTCCTTGAGGAAATCATCCATGGTTGAGGAGAAGAACTCCCCACCATTGTCAGTCCTAATGGCCTTAACAGACTTGCCAAATTGATTTAGAATAAGAGCATATAAATTTTTAAATAAAGCAAAGTATTCAGATTTCATAGCAATAAGAAATGTCCATGTATACCTTGTATGGTCATCAACCACTGTCAAGAAATATCTTTTCCCATGGATGGTTGGAGTGTGAAAGTTCCCCCACACATCCATGTGAAGGAGATCAAATGCATTCTTAGCCTTAGATGCAGATAAAGGAAAAGATTTTCTAAATTGTTTAGCAAAATGGCAAGTATCACAGTATTTAACTAATTTAGAGTTGTCATGATATAAAGTAAAATTGTTCATAATAAAGTTTTGTCTGCCACAGGATGTGTGGCCCAGTCTATTGTGCCAAATACTGGCAGAAATGACACCTGCAAAGCAAAAATTACCACTGACTTGTGGCAACAGATATAACCCTTCATAAGCTTCACTCTGTCCAGCTACCCTCCTCTGAACCTTGTCATAGATAGAGGCAGAGTTTTTAGAAAATTGAACATAGTATGAGTCCTCTTCTGTCAACTTGCTAACTGATAGCAGGTTGACTTGAAAGGATTTTGCATAATATACATCACTGAGTGTGATGTTAGGTGATACTGAGACATCATCCCTTTTTGAAACTAATTGTTTGTCTCCATTTGGAAGTGAGATTGTGAATGACTCACATTTTTTTAGATTTTTGAATAAGGATTTATTGCCACTAAGGTGCTCTGAGGCACCTGAGTCAATAATCCAATAGTTATAAAAATTAGATTTATCAAAAATAGAATTTGCAGTACCTGAATCAGGATTGTATTTTGGCAATGGCTTCGGATTGTATTTTTCAGAGTATAGGGGGAAGCCATGAGGTCCAACTGGATTGTCAGCATCCTTTGATGGTTTGGTAGCACTGTTCCAGGGAGACCACTCTTGTTTTTCAGTACCCACATAGTTCACAGAACCTTGGATCTTTGTTGATTCAGGTTGGGTAGAAGTGTTTGGTTTGCTTGTGGATGTGCCCTTGTTGGGGTAACCATGCTGAGAGAAGCATTTCTCTTCACTGTGGCCAAAGGCAGCACAGTGAAAGCAGTAGTATCTGAGGTTTACCAGTTTGCCACTTTTATAGTAGAGTGGTTCAGTTGGAGTTGGTGGCCTTTTCTTTGTGTTAGAGGAGGAAGGTGGGACAGATGAGTATTTTGGGTTCTGATGGCTGTTGGAAGTGGCTGGTGCTTTTCCTTTAGCAGAGTAAAAGGCTGAGCCTTGTTGAGTGTTTATGTTGGTGGTCAATTGTAGTTGGGTTTTCATGAATCACCATAGAATAGACCTTCCCAAAGTTAGGCAGTGCTTCCATAGATAGGATATGTGATCTAACCTGCCTATATTCATCATTTAGACCCATTAGAAATTTCCTAATCTTGAGCCTATCTTCTCTATCATTAGCTCTCTCATTCACATTGCAAATACATTTACCACAGTCACAATGGGGTATTTTTCCATAAGCATCAACTTCTCTCCACAGAGATTTAAGATTAGAGAGCAAAACTTAGAAACAGAGTCAGATCCTTGTTGCAACACTGCCACATCATGGGCCAATTGGTAGATGTGGGTTTCATTTGATTGTCTAAATTGGTCCCTGAGGTCATTCCATATCACTGATGCATCATCAGTGTACATGATCTGGGATGCAATCTCTGGGGAGATTGAACTCCAGATCCACTGCCTAATGACACCATGGCAGGTATCCCAAGCTTCGTGCTCATCAGTATCCTTTACATTTGGTTCCTTAATGGTACCCAAGACAAAGCCTAACTTCCTTCTTGTTATTAACATAGTTGTCATCTCCCTGCTCCAGGGATAGTAGTTTGGGCTGCCTTGGAGTATGTTGATTATGTTTGGGGGACCATAATCATTGGGTTTTATGAAATATGGGGAGACCGGATCAAAGAGTGGTCCACCTCTTGGAGTCTTGTCAGTCATGCTGTTTGAGCTGTGACCACACGAATTACAGTAGTAGAAGTGAATTAAATAATTGTGTGGAATGACCACATAGATTTCAGGAAAATTGAATAAAGATTTTGAATTACTCATATATAAAGAATAAATTAAATATGTTTGTAATTTATGTGTGGGTGTCATGTGACATGAAAGAATATGCGGAAGCGTGAATTCATCAGAGTATAGGTTGATAGCATGGATATGTATCAATAATTTAATGATATAGCAAAGTAGTTGACAGCACTTGCATTCACAGCATGCAGAGCATGATTTATATGTAAATGGATATATGATAGTAGATGTATAACAACGGATCAGTTTATGTGTAGTGTATTTACATGCAATAGAAATGTAGGATCTGTTGCAACTCACATCATGTAGATTAAAATAATAAAAGCAGTAGTGGACAGATAAGAACTTTGAGTATTTATTTGGTGAGACAGGCGTCTGTTCACTCAGGTGAGCATGCATATGAGTATGTTTTAGTAGGTGAGGATCATCCCTAAAGTAATAGGGGTATGTATCCTTCAGTATGGTTGCATGCACATGACTTATGGGCATGATTCGTCTAGATGAAGATGCATGCAGTTGAAGATACATGGTAATATGTAGATTAAGTATTTTAGCAGAGATGAAATCGCATGCAATAGATTTTAGGGTTTTTTTATAAAAGAAATAAAACGAAGGTTCTAGATATACCAGATCTATCTTGAGACAGAGGTCAGGAAGTCTAGAGATCGAGAGCGGCGAAGAGTGTTGAGACAGAGTCCCTTCTTCTTTGGAGGTTTGGAGATCAGTAGCGGCGAGACTTCAGCAATTTGATCAAGACTTCACCACCAGTGGCTCTGATACCATGAGAAGAGTTAGAGGTTGAGATAGCGGCGGTGATGACCTGAGGTCGTGAAGAATCGGCGCAAGTTCGGAGAGACGAAAAGTCGCAGGGTTTTGGGGAGAGCCCGACTAGGGTTTTGGATTTTAGGAATAATGGAAAAAAATGTCAATAAGAATTATTACAAGGAATTATTTATACTCCTGATTAATTGTTAACTAAACTATGAGCCTTGAGATTATGGGCCTTGAGAACTATCTAAATTAATGAATAAATGGTAATCTACTTAAATATAAGTAGCTTCAATAGTACGTTCTTACTTCTGAATGGCTTGCCCTTTCGAGACCATAATGAATCAGATGATTCTGAGAATCCGGGAAATATCTTAGAGCTTCTAAAATTCCTTGGAGATGGCAATGAAACGGTAAAAGATAATATTCTTGGCAATGAAACGGTAAAAGATAATATTCTTGGCAATGAAACGAATATAATTATTCTTGAAGTTTTTCAATCAAAATATTTTCCATTTTAATTGATGAGCTCGAGATATCTCGGTGAAAAAACAGATGGTCATTGTTACGTGGATTTTGAAAGAAATCTGACAAAATGCTTTGTTGAAATCATTCATGTGTCAAATTAATACTAGTTCTCAATGTCTTATGAATGCAGTTTCTTCTTTTCTGGACAAACATCATCTAAGTATTTCCAACATTACGTGATCAAGGATAAGATGGAGCAAGCAATATACGTAAGGAATTCAATGACCTCAAATTAAAGCCTCAGTTTATGTCCATTGTTTTGCACACAAATTTCAATTGGTTTTGTGCAAAAAATCATAGGAATTGAAACTTGAAATGTTCTTCAAAACTTAACTTCGTAAATTTTAACCTTATTTTAAAACTCATAATAATTTTAAATATTTTATTTTTATAAACTTTAAAGGTAAACTGTAATTTTGTTTATAAATAATAATTTTATTAATAATTAATTAATATTTAGTATTTATCCTAAACTCAATTAGTCAATTACCCGTTCAGGTCCAGCTGTCCGACTAGGGATTTTAAAATTTCGTTCTCTCCTTCTGGCCTCCTCCGTTTTCTTCTACTTTCCTCTGTCTTCATCCTTTTTTTTTGATCGATCTCCAATCTCCACTGCTTCTCAAGACCACAACTCTACACCTTTATTTATTTAATTTTTGATTTCGCTCTTTCTTCACTTCACGTGAGTCCATGATACAACTCGATCTACACGAAAAAAAAATAACAAATGTATCTTTTATCCACATTACTTATTGTTAAATTTGTTATTAATTTAAATTCTTTTTTTTACATAGATAATCAATGAACAAATTTGTAATAAAAATCCTTAAATAAATCAACCAATTTTAACTCCATAGTCTAATCCACAATTATCTCGAAAGTCACTCGATGTGAGTAAATTACCTTTCGATTCGGGATTGTGAAAAAAGATAAATGAATATTATCCAAATGACCGAGATCAAATAAGAAGATATTATTTGCAAAAAAAAATCTTGCCGACCACTTCAACATAAATTTTTTAAAAGATTAATTATCAAACAATCAGCTAATTAATTAAGCCATTAAAACAGGGTTTAATAATTCAAACAGAGAAATATAAATCAAACTGAATAAAGGACTTAGTTGAAATAAATATATCTAATATTTTATTATACCAATTTCCTATTAAGTTTTCATGTGCAGGTAATTTCACCACGACTGATAAAATATTATAACAAAGACGGAGGTGAAAGCTGCAAAAGTTTCAATAAATGGAAATGGGCCAATTCGACTAGGCTAAAGAAAGGAATGGGCCAATTCTGTTTTAAATTGTTAGTTAGTTAAATGTAAATAATTGATTATATAAACAAACCATTGTAATCAATTTTAAATCAATGAAAAGGATAATCTTTCCACTAAACAGTTTTTAGTATTAACTATGTTCAACTTCTTCTTCTTCCCCCTTTCTACTTCCTTCCCGTCCGGCGAGGAGACTTCAGTTACGGCGAGTCCAGATACACGCGCGGCTTCGGAAAATATGATAAATAATACGGTATCAGTTGATGTCAATCTTGAGCACTCTTCCGCAAAAGCTAGCTCTAACAGTTTAGGAGAATCAGAGGGATCTTCAACCTTAAAGAATAATTCAAGGCAATTAGCAAGCTCTTCAAGTTCTGGTGAAGATAGTAAGTTTTTTAGATCCTCTAGAAGAAAGAAAAGGTCTAGTACTGTAAACAAAAGAAAACACACAGAAAAGTCCAAGTTTTCAAGAAAATCTCCATACTTTTTATCTGCCGGAGATCACCCTGGTGCAAACATGGTTTCTGATAACCTTACAGGCGAGGCAAACTACGTTGCCTGGGCTAACTCAATGAAGTTGTCTCTTATTTCAAGAAAGAAAACAACATTTATTAATGGAAAAATGAAAAGACCATTGAATGAAACAGGGGAGGACTTTGAAGACTGGGAGATGGTGAATGGTGTGGTTTTGTCGTGGATAATCAATGGAGTCAGCCCACAGATAGCCTCAACATTGATTCACACGGACACGGCCTATGAAGCATGGCTTGAACTCCAAGAGAGGTACAAACAGAAAAACGCTCCTAAGACGAGCCAATTAAGGTATGAAATTAACACCTTAAGTCAATCAAATGATAGTATCTAGCTCCATCTACTTTGATAAGTTTAAATCTCTATGGGAGTGCCCCCATCTACACAAAGAAAATAGAAAAGGATATGATCCATCGATTCCTTTTAGGCCTAAATGAAGATTTTATGACTTTAAGAAGTCAAATTTTGGCATACTCTGAATTGCCTTCAATGAATCAAGTATTTTCTCTAGTTATACAAGAAGAGAAACAAAAAGCAAATTTTAGAGAAAAATTAGGAGGCAACTCAACAGCCTTTTTTGCAAAGAAAAATGAAAAGGAAGAAAAAAAATCAAAGAAAAGAGGAGTATATAGTAGAAATGGAAAGAAACTAGATATTAAACTTTACTGTGATAATTGTAAATATTTTGGTCATACAAGGGAAGATTGTTTTCATATTGTTGGCTTCCCAAAGAGAAACAGGAAAGAGAATTTCCAATCAAATCTAAACAACAAAGTTAAAGATTCTGCAAATCAAACTAACACTTCAACTAATGTGCCAAATCTAAGCAATGAGGAGTTACTACAAATCAAAGATTTGTTAAGCAAATCCTCTGGTATGTTTTATTCCTTCAATACTTTAGAATATAAAAATGCATGGATTAATGACACTGGTGCATCCCAACACATGACTGGGAGCATCTATTTTTTTGACGATACCCCCAAAAGGAAATTTGAGCATTATGTGACCATTCCCAGTGGAAAAATATGCAAAGTAATATCCACTGGAAACATAACAATATCTGAAAATATAATCCTTAAAAATGTGCTTTATATTCCACAATTTAAGGTGAATTTAATTTCAGTAAATAGATTGACAAATGACTCAAATTTAAATGTAATTTTTTTCCAAAAATGGATGTAATTTTCAGGAAAACAGGTCAGGGAAAGTGATTGGGCAGGGTGAGTGTCAAAATGGCCTTTACTTTCTAAAGCCACAATCCCCTGATTCTGCAAATTCAGTCATAGAAGTTGATACTTGGCACAAGAGACCAGGGCACATTTCATCAGAAAAGATGAAGATGCTTATTGTTGGTACCATGGACCGCGGACCGCGGCCCATGGACCGAACCGGACCGGACGGCCCAGGCGGACGGACGGGCGGGCGGACGAGCGGACGAACGGGGCTGACCGTACAAACCCACGAGGCCCAATAACAACAAGTGAAGGCTATAAATACCTCCCCTGGCCCAACTGGGGAGGGGGTTGA
>LFYR01000650.1:53057-88709 GCA_001185155.1 Zostera marina | reverse complement strand
GCCTAGTGGCAGCCTACCAGAGCTGTCCACGAGGCCTAGAGTTGGCGATTCCCCCCTGGAGTCGGCGACTTGGTAGTCCCAATCGGCGACTCCCAAGTGTTAGCTTGAGCTCTTGACGTAGACACGTGCTCCGCACCGTGGAAGCCTTTCCGGGGGTCCGGCATATAGCGACGGAACCCTATTCCTTGTCGAAGGGCGTTGCTGGGAGTGACTGACGTGTTCAGGCATGTCTCACCACCAATTTAAACTAAAAGATCTAGGAAGGCTCAACTATTTCTTAGGCATTGAGGTTTCATACTCTAACCAAGGAGTATATCTCTCACAAAGGAAATATGCTCTAGGAATACTAGAGGATTGTGGGCTCTCAGGAGCAAAACCCTCCAAAATACCCATGGAGAGACACATAAACCTTAAAGATGATAAATCATCTAAAATGCAAAACCCAACATTCTATAGGAAAATAATAGGGAAACTAATCTACTTAAACATTACAAAGCCATATATTAGCTTTTCAGTAAATTGGCTAAGCCAATTCATGCATGAACCAAGAGAGAGATATCTCCAAGTTCTATTCAAACTAATTAGATACATCAAAAATGCACCTGGCCAAGGTCTAATATACAATAAAACTGAGAATTTAGACATTAAAGGATATTGTGATGCTGATTGGGCATCATACCAAATCAGTAGGAAATCCTTAACAGGATTTTGTATAATGTTGGGAGATTTTCTAATATCATAGAAAACTAAAAAGCAAGTAACAGTAGCAAGGTCATCTTGTGAAACTGAATATAGAGCAATTGCTCAGACCACATGTGAGGTAGTATGGCTTCATCAATTAATGGATGAACTGAAAATTAAAATAAGGAAGCCAACTATACTCTTTTGTGATAATAAATCTGCCATATACTTGACAAATAACCCAGTTTTCCATGAGAGAACTAAAGACATAGAAATTGACTGTCATTTCGTAAGAGAAATGATAAATCAAAGGAAGGTATTGATAAAACAAGTAGGAAATAGATTTCAACTTCCTTCCCGTCCGGCGAGGAGACTTCAGTTACGACAAGTCCAGATACACGCGCGGCTTCGGGAAATATGATAAATAATATTTTTATCGTATGGATGATGTTTGTTTGAATGATATTTTGATAACATATGTTAAAAAAAATTATTTTCTAGTGTTGATAATGATGATATTATGTATTGGTCTTAAAATATAACATATCGTCGAGAATATTAATTGGATTGAAAAAAAATTATTTTTGAATTTGCTGGTTTAATGATTTAAAATTAACCTCTCAGAGAATTTTTTTTTGAATTCGTCGTTGTTTACCTTAACTCTCGATATGTTATTTCATATTTTAGGAATATTGTCAGTGCTTCTTGCAAACGTCTAGATAAACACATGGAGTAAAACATCAGCGAATATCATGTAATTTATTTTATTTGGTAAATATCTTGTATTTAAAAAAAATGTAAAAGTAATAAAATTTGTCTTTTTAATTGCATAAAATATTTTAAAGTTATTTTTTTAATAAATTTATCTTTAAATTTTATTCAAAAAGTGGAAGTATTAGTATAAATTATGGCAATAGTTACATATTTCCATGTAAGCAATAGTTACATATTAGTATGAATTGATTATGGTAATATGATTATATGAACAAAGCAAGAACTAATTAAATGAACAAAAAAATAGGGTTAACATCATGTGAGGAGAATTGGGATAACAAGTTTATTTTCCATGCACATTATTTTGAAGTTTAGGGATACCATTGAAATTGAAATTTTATTAATCATCTTGAGATTATTTTGTAATTGGGAAATTCTAACGTGATAAGTAATTAAATTTTAGGGTTATGATCAGATCTCTGACATATTGAATAAAAATGAAAACAACCAAAACCTCCTCCTTCCATTTAACACCTTCAGTTCCAGCCATCCATTTTAAAAGTACAAAAAATCAATTTTTTTGAAATATTTCATATCAGAAACTGATGATATCACTTGAACTCATGACATCAAGTATCTAACTTTAATGTATTGTCTGAGGACGAACGTGAATTTGCTGATACTATACCCACAATCACAGTGATATCATCTAGTTTGCCCCCTAAATAATAGAAACGAAAATGGAACCATTAGATGACATAATTTGTACCATATGCAGATATGCTATAGAAGGTGTTGTACCTTTTAGTTTTTTTCCAATCATTTTCTTCCAATCTGGAACATCATATCCCTGCAAAGAATTGCATTACAAAAGATTTTGTTTAGAGGTAGTAACTGTGATTGATTTTATGTCTTTACACATTTACACATACCATAGTTCTTGCTTCTTGTGTGTATGGAGAATCAAAATTGACATCTTTTGAATGGTTGTGTGCTAGATTAGCTACCAACTTTGCTGCAGAAGAGGGAATATAAAATGTCATTTGAAAAAAAGGCAATTTTGTGTGTTAAATCATAGAAAAGAGAAGAAATCTTACCAGCCTCAGCGGCATCCTTAATGTCTGAGATTGTAGAAACAATTTCTCGGTCAAAAGCATTATCAAACAGACCATCTGAACCCAAGATGATTGCGTCTCCTTCCATTAATTGCACACTACATACGGTCGCATCTCGGTAAGTTTGCCCATTTGCTTCGCTGCTGACTTGAAAGGGGCAATCGAAATAATGTTCCCTTGGTGTTGTAGTAAAAACTAGCTGGCCTACTCAATAGTAAATTAAAGATGTTAGAACAGAACATAAGAAATGTGCATTGGCAAACAACTTATATTACCAGCTCGAATAACTCGCAAGCCACAATCTCCCACACTTGCAATTTTAAGAACACCATTTCGCTCCAACATAGCAATTATCCTATAAATGAAGAGAAGATAATCAGTGATCAATTACAGGTTTTATTCATAAAGGAAGAAACCACAAATAACTAGACAATCTTACACTGTGGCAGAACCCATAGAGGTAGTAGATGAATGCGCTTTCTTAAGAAGGATAACCGGATCAAAATTAGCCTACCAAATAAACGTAAACCTTTAGATTTGAGAAATACCCTTCCTGATTTTAAATACAGGAATGCCTGTATATACCACCTGCTCTTCTTCAATTACAAGCGATACATTTCTCATTAGCTCCCGAGAAAAAAGTGCCGGATTGACATTTCGTTCTGCCCATCTGCCATGCAAGCATAAGAATAGCTAGAAGGATAAAACTCTTAGTTATCGGAAGACATCAGAAACTAAATAGCATTAAGTTAGTTTCAAACAGAAGAAGAAAATCTCACCCAGAAACACCATCAGCTATAGCTACAACTGACCCATTGCAACCTCCTACAAAAAATGCGTCTTCTCCACCCGTCTCAACCTTAGGAGGATAGATGCATTTACTTAGTAGACAAAAAAAAACCAAAGGAACAACTGGATACCATACGATGTTATATATTATGTGACTGTTATAATACGTGGAGGTAGATATTTTTAAATTATGTAGAATCAATAGAGCTCAGTTAGAACACTAGGAAGGATAGTTAGAGAAGGTCGATATAGTAGAAATCACAATATCAACCCCATCGCATTTTTATTTTCCTATTCAATTGTATTTCAGGGCATTTTTATCTTTAATGAAAACTTTTAATATTTGCAAAAAAAGAAAGAAAAAAAGAGTTACTTTCGGTTATAATTAAAAAAACTGGACAGTTAAATTCCTGAGCCAATAAATTACCTTTTTTGGATGTGGAATAAGGTAAGTTCCAGTGGACAATGATAGCTCCTTTCTATATTAAAAAAAAAAGATCAAAGTAATCAAACACCATAGGCGATCATCAGATGAATTCTAGACAGAAATCAAAAACTAGAACCAGGGAAAGAAGAGTAATAGAAGAATCATGTGTGAATTTAGAGGCTTACGTACATAACATCTGGAGAAGCTTCTGTTTGCGCCATTTTTATCATCCCCCTCTTTCGAGAAGGATTCCAGGTGAATTTGGAGGGAGAAATCCATGAAGTTGATGTCGTTTCAAGAACTCGGATACCGAAATTGCGTGGAATTGCCATTGCTATTATCTCCATTGAGCCCTTTTCTTTTCGGATTCTGAAAGGACTGAAAGAGGGATAGAGAAGATGTTTTGATAAGCAGATAAGGTTTGAAACTTCGCACCACAGTCCACTCACTGTCTACGGAGTAACGGAGGCATCTTATATTCGGATATTATTCAATATAAAACGGATCTTAAAAAGATCCATTAATTTTATCGAACCATTTTTCAATTCTGCATCTCCGTCTCCCTCCCCCTGCGACGATTGACCGGCGGAAAATTTAAAATCTCTCGATGTCGATCTCCGATAATGAGTTTGTTTCTGGTAACTAAACTGATAGGCAGTCCTTCTTTATGGGAAATGGAATTCTCTTTATTCCCTTTTCTTTTGTTCTTTCTAAATCTACTTCTGCAGACGACGCATTCAGCGATAACTCCGATGCCCTTATGACGAGCGACGCCGATTATCTTCCGATCTCCGCGGAAGGAGACGTCGAAGACGATGATGATCTCCCAAATTACTCACATGCCAACGGTGGAGTCACTACCACCAACACGAGTGCCGCCGTCACTCACGATTCAGCCAACCCTCTTTTTTCCGATCTGAATGGCTCGGTATCAGCCTTAGATTTGAATGGAGATGGACGATATGATGAGGGATTTGAAGAGGAAGAACGAGCGAGGGAGAGGGAAGAAGATTTGATGCAGAGAGCGTTCGTGGAGGACGAGAGAAGGAGAAACGCTCCGTTGACCACAGAGAACGCCGTTCGAGTGATGGATGCGATGAGGGGAATTTCATTTCTAGGATTTCCTCCCGATTGGGCTGGACGGGTCTCCGAAGACAGATGGATCGGACATCTCAGCAGGTTGAGAACAACTGAAGATCAATCTTCTGCTACTGATACATCTCCTCCCAATGCAACACCCGAGGTCAGATAATTAATGCACACATTTTTTTTTGCTTTTGGTACTCGTCTACTTTTCAAAAAACAAATCAAATGTTTTAGAAATCTGAAATTTCCAATTTGTAGCAGAAATTTTCAAGAACTCTTAATTATTTGCAGCAGAAATTAATGTCCAGGGGTTTTCCTTCATGAACTTCATAGACCATAAAATAGAAACATGTTATTTTACAAACAATATGTTATATTCATCATTAATCTGTGGGACAACAGACGCAAGAAGTTACAAAACGATATGAACAATATGCAAGAAAAGTATGTTTGCTGACTTTCTGTTTAGAATTTTTCTACAGTAACAGCATTTTTAACTAATGCATAAGCTTCTCTGCTTCTTGCCTTGTTCAAACCTGCCGTGATATGAATCTTATGGGCATCTGCTGATATGTTTGTTACTTTGATCCAAACTATAATTTTTGTCTTCATTCCTTGGATTTCAGTGAGTTTCCCCTTCTCCATAGATGCAGTGACTGTGGTGGCAAAACGTAGAATGGAGGAGTCTCTGTAGCAAACTTCGCATGGATGAGGAATGAACACGGTCAGCTTCTTAGTCTCATTGTTGAACTCATAATTGGTAGCGTCTTTGGGGAAAATGCCCGCCGGCAAGTCATATTCTTCTAGAAGTTCAGGCAGTGGCTTTTGAATCTGTCCTGGAAAAAAAAGTGTATAGTTTTGTGGTCAACAATGAAAATCTACAATATCCATGGACCATGGAGGAGAAATCTGGGTGATCAAACAACCACCTTTAACTTTGTTGACCAACCATTTTGCTCCATCTTCAATGCTGCTGGATATCGACTGAATTCAAAATGAGAATATCTTTGTTTGTCAGAGATCATCAATGTTTATTGTTGATCCATTCATAAATCACAAGGAAGAACTTACATTGAGATCGTTGCCAACAGATGTGAGTTCTTTGCCTGCTGTATTGCTGAACCAGTAACTCCCAGCCTTGCCCATGATCTGATCCATTTCTCCTATTATTCTTTCTCCTCCGGCAATGACACGACAATAGATCCCTTCTCGTTTCTCCAATGCGTAATGGGAAGGATGAAGAGGCCTGAATTAGCGAGTTCCTCTCTGTAGATGGTAATTTCTAATAAAAACTGATCAGTTAAACGATGATGCTAAAAGTTTAAAACCAATCGAAGCAATCCCATTGAAGGATGTAAATATAATTACTAAAAATATATGAGTGTAACTACAAATAATCCTGAGTCAGTTAGTTAATTAATTAATTAAGTAGTTTTTATTTATTTAATTGAATATATTGCTTAAGTGGATCAGGTGCGGACTGCACCAGATTGAGTACAGGCTGACCCAATCTGGCTGTACCAGATCATTTTCTTAATTTCCTTGCTTAACCATTACCTTTTGCTTTAGACTTTAGTTAGCTTCTCACCAACCCTGGTCTCTGGGAGTCTGGGTGGGTTGATGTGATCGGTTCACCATTCCCAACTCGAGCGTTTCATCGGAGGTTCTAGAGAGAGAAACTCGAGTTGGGGATGAGTAATGGGTTTTTTTACCGAAATCTCCAAAATAATTTTTTTTACATCGCTTGGGGAAAGGGAATTAGGATCGATCTGAAGTCTGAACCCCTTACCCACCCTCACCACCCACCACCAATCGTTATGCGACCACCACACGAAATCATGAATATTGGGGGTACTAGAGAGAGAAACTCAAGTGTTCCATTGGAGGATCGATCGGGGAGGTCTTGGGAAGACAGACGTCGGTGAATCATGGGGAGACCATGCGATGGCGGAGGGAAGAGGCAACACAACCATAACAAGTTCATTCTTCTCTCTGGAAGAATGTTGGGTTTAAGAAGGAACTTGGTTGCTTGTATCACCATCTCTCTGGCATTTGCCGTCTTTCTCACTCTATGTATCGCTGTCATCAACGCTGAACGGAATAGCAGTGCTAAAAATGATAACGCAACCACGGTGGAGACGGCGGTGGAGTGCGATCTGTTTTCCGGAAGATGGATCTATGACAACTCGTCGCACCCGTTGTACGTGGAAGAGGAGTGTATGTTCATGTCCGACCAGTTGGCATGCGGGAAGTTCGGAAGGAAGGAGTTCAAGTACCAGAATTGGAGGTGGAAACCCCATCACTGTGATCTTCCCAGGTACTTAACTAGTCACCACTACTATGTTTGTAAGTTCAGATTTAACCAGTTCAGTAGTTGTTTATCGGATCAGATTCAACGCAACTGCACTTTTAGAGAGTCTACGGGGAAGACGACTGGTGTTCGTCGGTGATTCTCTGAATAGAGGTCAGTGGATATCCATGGTGTGTCTTTTGGGTTCGGTCATACAACCGACACATAAATCTATGGAAACCGACGGTAATCTCATGTCATTCAAAGCCCACCAATACAACGCATCTGTAGAATTCTACTGGGCACCACTTCTGGTGGAATCTAATTCCGACGACCCAGTCAACCATCGCCTCCCGGAACGAATCATCCGACCGCAGTCTATCGAAAAGCACGCCAAGCATTGGTCGACCGCTGATATTTTGGTCTTCAACTCGTATCTCTGGTGGCGGCAAGATGGGATCAAACTTCTTTGGGGGTCTTTCAACGACAGTGATGGACTATACACGAAGGTGAACATGCTCCGAAGCTACGAACTAGTTCTCCAGACATGGGCTAATTGGCTGGAGTTCAACATTGATTCTGCAAAGATCCGTCTCTTCTTCATGACATTTTCGCCGACGCACTCTTGGGCGGATGAATGGGGAGGGAGAACGGATCAGAACTGTTTCAACGAAAGCGAACCGATAATCAAGAACGGACACACCGGGCGAGACTCCGACCAAAGAATAACGAAGCTGACTAGATCTGCAATTGAAGGATTAAAGAGCCGTGGCGTGGTCGTGGATTTGCTCGACATCACACAGTTGTCGGAGTATCGGAAAGATGGACATCCTTCCGTGTATAGAAAGCAATGGGAGCCTCTAACTGAAACCCAGATCGCGAATCCCAGCACCTACGCCGATTGTATCCACTGGTGTCTCCCCGGAGTTCCTGATGTTTGGAACGAACTTCTCTACGCATATATTTTTTCCAGATGAAATTGATTGTCGTGTTACATTACTGGAACCCTTAAAATCATATCATATCGATTGATTGATTGATTATTAGTTTGTTAATATTATATTCTTTGACCATTAGTCGAGATCTTGAAAATAGTTTGTTACCAATTAGTAGTTACCACCCTGCTTGGATTTTTCAACCCGACCGTCGGAAGGACATACGCCGCCTTTGGGGGAGAAGAAATGCATAAACGGAGTAGGAAAATGAAATCGCAAATCTTCCTGTTAGGAGCAGCTTTTACAGCTGTTTTCTTCGTTTCATTTCTCATACACAGCGATGGAACTTCGACTAGCCGGTTGGATTGGACATCAACTAGAACTAGAAACGGCGCGTTCCCTACTTACTACGCCGCCGCGAACAACACAACATCGTATCCATTAATCTTGAGTACGTCTCCGGTGCCCATGTCCGAATCTTGTCGGCTAGATCTCTCTCTCTTTCTCCCCCTTTTTAATTTTTTTTGTCTTTGATCCTGTTTTCTAGACGATTCGGATTGGTCTAGTGCTTGTGCTACGACGACTAGAAAATCATCAGAAAGTCATCGCATATGGGGAGAAGATTCTTTGAGGATGCGGATCTCTGCAGTGAGAGAGAAATCAAGCTGTGACCTTTTCTCCGGTAAATGGGTTTATGATAATGAATCGCATCCATTGTACGATGAGGGTGGATGTCCGTACATGTCGGACCAGCTCGCTTGCCGGAAACACGGCCGACCGGATATGGATTACCAGAAATGGCGATGGAAGCCACACAATTGCAGTCTCAAGAGGTACATACGCCATCAAATTCAAAATCTATCCTAACATGACATGTACAGTCTGGTTTTTGTTAAATGTTGTTTCTGAAGGTGGAATGCTACGGAGATGCTGGAGAAGTTGCGGAATAAAAGGCTTATGTTTGTGGGTGATTCCCTGAACAGAGGACAGTGGATATCCATGGTGTGTCTTCTGCAATCTGTGATTCCAAATGGGAAGAAATCTATGTCGCCCAATGCAGAACTCACCATTTTTAAAGCCAATGACTATAATGCGACGGTCGAGTTTTACTGGGCGCCGCTTCTTGTAGAATCAAACTCCGACGATCCAGTGAACCATAGACTGGAGCATAGGATCATAAGGCCAGATTCAATTGTAAAGCACACATCACAGTGGGAAGGTGCAGATATACTTGTATTCAACACCTATTTATGGTGGAGAAGTGGTTCGATGATCAAGCTACTGTAAGTAAACAAACAATTGAAATTTCTTTGATTCAAGTTTGATTGATTGAAATTACAGTGGCCAAGAACACGGTGTATGTTTTGAAGAACAAGGTGCTGAAGCCATGAAATTAGCATTGAACACTTGGGCAGAATGGGTTTCCTCTTCTTCTTCATCATCATCAGAAGAGATTAAGAAGCAGATTTTCTATGTCACCATGTCACCAACACACCTCTGGTTAGTTCTTTATAATCAATTCTCCATTTCTGTCTGCAATGATGCAATCTAAACACTAAGAAATAATAATGAATGGACTCCAGGAGTTGGGAATGGGATTCGGCAGGAAAAGAGGGAAATTGTTATGGGGAGAAAGCTCCGATTGAAAAAGAGGGATATTGGGGGACTGGTTCGGATCTCTCTACAATGCGAATGGTCGATGATGTTCTGAACAAGTTAGGATCCAAGGTTTCAGTTCTGAACATCACACAACTCTCAGAGTATCGAAAAGATGGGCATCCATCCACTTACAGGAAGTTCTGGGAAATTTTCTCGCAGAAACAGTTGGCCAATCCAACCAGTTACGCTGATTGTATACATTGGTGTCTCCCTGGTGTACCTGATACCTGGAATGAACTGCTCTATCAACACCTTCTATAAACAGAGCTGGATCATGTTGAATGAGTTTGATGTGGATTATGGAACATACTTTGCAATTTTGAATGAATGAACTAGTTTGATCATGCAAACTCTTTTGCTTTTTACTTTAACGGTCAACAAGATTCCCAAACTTTTTGAGTATTGTGTATGTATGAAATTTAAAAGAGGTTGTAGGAATCAATGAATGATCTATTAAATGGTTTTCAAAAAGGAACCATCCATCAATGGAGCATCACAGATTTTTACAGAGCTTGATAAAAGCTTCCTTGGACTTTACAGTCTACAGAATAGCAGCATTCAATCAATTAAGTGTTGGACTTTGTGCCATCTTCTTTTTCTCTGGCGATGAATCATGGAGGAATGATTAGTATGGGCAAGTCGCATCACATGGGTGGATACGCAGATAGATTGATCTGGGGTCTGGGGACCTTGTTATCTGCCATTTCTTTGGATAGATCAGTATAGTCTGACATTGTTGTTTAAAGCATGGATGGAATCTCTCCCATGCGTTCTTTCCATCTCTCCTCTACTATAAAATGCACCCATGAGGGTCTTCCAGTCTTCCTTCACAAGGTAACCACACTAGTATAGAAGTATCCTTAAAGCTCAGGAGGGATAGCGCCATGGCTCATGGGTTTTGAATTTGAATAATTTTCTTCCTCTTCGATTACTACTACTACCATTGCGCTATCTATCCTGAGTTTCATGGCTTCTTCTTACTTCTTTCAAGCAAGATCGACGACTTCGAACCTATTGGCTTCTGTCTGTCTGTGGGACGTGTATTGACCAGGTAGGTAACTGCTTTAAAAAAATGATTTTTGCTTCTCTTCTTGATTACTTCCAGTCCCAGATGGCAGATGAATACCCAACGGAGAGATTCGGAAGATATTGATTGGTTTCTTAATTTAGGTTTATAATATGATCCTTCAAATTATACCCCCAAAAGTTCGTATGGTCGGAAGAAGAACGTACCTAAAAGCCGGAATCACCAACTCAGTCAGAGTCAGACCACACTTTCTCGTTACGTTCACCATCATCAACCCTGAATCACTGACCTTGCCCTCCGTATCTCCTCGAGAAAGATGAAAACCTACCGAGTGTCCAAGAAACTCGGTATTCGACGACAGGTATATTCTAACACCCCCTAATCACCTTAAAAAAAAATAGGCTCGGTGGCTAATTTTAAAAGAAATTGTCAAATGTATTATGTGTTAATGTACCTGAAATTAAAAATAACCATTTATATTTTTTTTGACCACTTTACCCTTATAATTAATTTAAATTTTCGAAGATGTCATTATCATTAAAAAAACGGACAGATTTTTTGGGCAGAAAAACAACCCATCGTCTTCCCCCCCTCCCTTCTCCAACCCATATCTCTAACCCTCCTACGTCGTCCTTCATATTCTCTCTCATTTCATCAGGGTACGGACGGTATGGGTTGGTCATTAATCATCTACCACCAAGTATGGAAAAAAAATCAATAAAATCAGACCTGACCAGAAGTAAGAATAGGTTCTGAAATCAGTCTAAAATCAATCACAGAGTCACGTTCTTGTAAGAATTGTGTCTGGAAATCATAGTCATGTTCTGGAATTAATCTCGTTCTTCAAAATTGCAGAGACAGGAGACAGAATCAATCTGAAATGTTTGCACGGAGAAAAAAAATCGCAAAGCAAACTGGTCTCACAAAATCACGCAGGAGAGAAATAAATCGCGGACAAAATGCAGATGAATCGCATAATCTCCAAGAACTCGCTTGCTGCAGAAATCGCTTGCTTGGGGAAGAAATCACCAAGAAATCGCGGATGCAGAATTTCACACAATCTGAAATATGGAAGAAATCACCAAGATCTGAAAGAAGACCGTGGATGTAGAAATCGCGATGGATCTAGAAGAAATCCATGAAGTGTGTGCGGGTCTTTAGGTGACGGGTCATCGTAAACGGGTTTCTGAGTTAGGGTATAAAATAGATATTAGAATTAACTAATGAAGAGCTAATTAAAAAAAATTAATTCCTAATAACCCTTAACCACCTAAGACCTAGACTTGGTAGTTACTTTTGACAACCAAGCCATCTTAGGTGGTTAGAAATGAAACTCACCCTAATTTTAAACACTAAACCATGTAGTTCTATAACACATTCAATAATGGACTGATGGCTAGTAGGGTTGAGTATAAGACGAATTCGTGGCACGCATATGGGAGAAATTTCATTTCGGTTGATTCGGATCCATCCCATTTTATAACCAGGGCGAACGGGACGACTGGGTGAGATTCGAACGGGACGGGTCCGAATCAGATCCGGACCCATGCAACCCTTGGCTGGCGGCTGCTAGTGCCTAATGGGCCAGTGGCTAAGCAATGTCAATATTTATTTCATAAATAACAACTAAAATGGCATGGTGTTCAAAATTAACCACTTATAAATTTATAACAATATTACCCTTCACAGGGTCATTTTGCAAAATTTAAAGGATTTGGTATTTTCGTTGGCATAAATAATATTATTCTTGAATCTTGTGAAAATAAATTTCGATAGACTCGGTTTCAAAAACGCACCCCTTGCCGACGAACCCTAGCGAGCAAACGAGAAACCATCGAGTGAGGGAATGTCTGATCGCGAGCGAAGTGAAGATCTCTGACAGCAAGCGAAGGAACGTCTGACCGCGAGCGAGCCCTGACTGCGATCGAGCGAGAACGAGTGACGAGCGAGATCACCTCCCAGATCAGCTGCACTCCTTAACTCTTTTTTAACTGGATCAGGTGACCGCGGCTCCACGCCTGACTGCGAGCGAGCGAATACCCCGTGACCACAAGCGAGCTCCTTCTGCGAGCAACAGATCGCCCACTTCCCGCGACATATCACGTCCACTTTCCGTGAGCGACATACTCTCCTCTTCCTATTTGACTGCGAGTGACAGAAAGCTCCGACTGATTCCCTTCCGCAACTATCTTCCGTTGCTCCACCGCGAGAGACTCCGCGTGAGCCGCAGAATAGCGAGCGCTGCTCCACCATGTGCGAGTCCTCCCGAGAACCAGCGGCCGAGTTGTTTTCACCGCCGACGTTCATGTAGTAACCCCTTATTTGGCAGTGATGAGTGCGATCCTAAGATCTACGAGTGAATCGACGAGTCTGTTGTGGAAATCACACAGGTTTAGTTTGGAAGATACAACTATCAGAAGATGGGAGGAGACCTCACTATTGGTTACTGATTTAAAAGCCGAAGATTAGCACGCTATATCTATTCCATACGTCATATCTATTTAGTTGTTTATTTAATTGGTTTTGTAATCTCTTTATTTTCTACTTAATCTAAATCGCCTTTAAAAAAATATTATTCAGAATTTTGTAAAATAAACAGATATATCCCGTCTCTCCTATCGATCACAAAAAAATAATTTAAATGAAAACTCCTTAATCCTTACTTCTTTAGAGATAAGTAGTAAGGATTAAGAAGTTTCTTAGAAAAAACGATCGATTTAATTCTTCAGTCGTAAGAATTACTTCACAATGAAGTAATTCCTCGTCGCATATCTAAGTATCTAACTATAAAATTAAGACCAACAAACGGATCGTATCCTCCACCAGCACCCGCCGACAACGCCAAAAAGCTTATTTTCCAAACCTCTTCAACCTTCCTTCCCCAGTTCCCTCAATGGCGTCTACTGCTCCTCCTATAATCCCAATCTCCGCCACGACTGCCGGTTCTGGACAGATGCCGCAACAACCTGCAGCCCCGATCAATAATCCGGCGTTCCGCCAATTCATCTCTCGCTTTTCGGATTCGATCCGGGCGTCTCTGGTGAACCAACGTCCGTGGCACGAACTCGTCGATCGATCTGCCTTCTCCCGACCGGATTCCCTCTCCGAAGCCACCTCTCGAATTCGGAAGAACGTTTCCTACTTCCGTATCAACTACATCGCACTTTTCGCCTTAACCCTAGCAATCACTCTCATCTCCAATCCATTTTCTCTGGTCGTCATCCTTGCTCTCCTTGCATCTTGGTGTTTCCTTTACCTCTTCCGCCCTTCTGATTCGCCTTTAGTTATCTTTGGGCGCGATTTCTCCGATCGAGAGACATTAGTTGGACTCGTCGTACTCTCCGTTGTTGCGTTGTTCTTGACGTCCGTTGCTTCGTTATTGATGTCGGCAGTTACCGTTGCGGTTCTGATTGTTGGGGTTCATGGTGCGTTTAGGGTTCCGGAGGATCTGTTTCTTGATGACCCCGAGGGTGGAAATGTTACCAGCGGATTCCTGTCATTTTTTGGAGGCGCACCAGGTTTAAACACTGCAGTACAGGTCCCCGCTGGTAGAGTTTGATTTTGGATCTCGGGATCTGCGAGAAGGAAGAAAATAAACAGAAGTTGATGTTCTGGGTTTGTTTCGCTTTCTGTTATTATCTTCTTTTCTTGATTTCGTATCATATGTGGGATTATAGTAATACTATCATAGCAGAATTTGTTACTCGGAATGTTGTATGTTTTAAATCTGCATTTTTTTTTTTTGCATTTCTTCTTTTACACAGCAACTGTATGATCCTTTGGGTTTGATTGCTAGTTTCTACCAGTTGAATCGATGATTCTTTATACTTTTTTTTTCACCTTATTCTCAATTTCAATGTTTGTTCTCTTTAATTACAGTCAATTTTTTGTTGTCATATGCTGATTATTGCTCTTTAAGTCTTCAGTGTTTTTTATGGATAGTCACGTCAATGTAACAATGGTACCTTCTGATCGGATTTGAAAAACTTGTTTTGATGTTTAGAGGTGCAATCTCAGATCCTCAGCTACAATGTTATTGAATTCTTCTCCTAAGCATTTAGTAGGGGAGACGGTTTTTTCAGTTAATTAGTTGTTAAAATTAGGTGTGTGACTGTATATGCTTATCGATAACACCTAAATTTTTGAAGTTGATAGAGACATTGGGATCGTTTGAGTCCAATGGCTCTAATCCAAAATCCTAATGTCTAATTGGAAATAAATTTGATGATATTTCATGAATAAAGATTTATCAATTGATCACGGTGAGATGAAAGTATTTCGAAAGATCCCTGTACTTCGTTTTCCAACCATTTTAATAGTATATGTGACCAAGTGATCAACATTTTAATCAATCTTAATGATGCCAAGTAGGTGGAGTGGACGACATAATCACATTATGTTCTCAATCATATCTGTTTTGGACGGTTTTCCACTTCACACACTCAGTCTTCACTTGACGTTGTTAGTATAAAAAAACAGATTCTTCTCTTAGTTTCTTATCAAAGAGGTAGCGGGGGTTGTGGGGAGGGGAGGGGGAAATGTTTTCCAAAATCCAAACCATCACGGGTCACTTATCCATTTCCACTCTAGATTACTGTCGACAAAGCCGCCTTCGAGGCAGAAAATTCTCTTCGGGACAGATCAGATTCTCTCCTCTCCCCATCGCCGCACATTACCAATCCGATGGTCTCGAGATTTCCTCCGACTCCAACCCCAATAGGAGAGACTTGCTAGTATTCTCTTCTATCGCTATAGTCGCTAGTTTAGTCCTCTCTTCTGCTGTTAGCGCCGATGAGAAAGTCGAGATGGCACCGGAGGCATTTGAGGACAAAGAGAAAGTAAAAGATGAAGATGCGTCGGCATCCAGGATTTACGACGCGACCACGATTGGAGAGCCTCTGGCAGTAGGAAAGGGAAGAAACAAGGTGTGGGAGAAGTTGTTGGGAGCGAAGGTTGTGTACTTGGGTGAAGCTGAGACTGTTCCCGATCGGGATGATAGGGTTCTTGAGCTTGATATTGTGAGGAATTTAAGGAATAAATGTTTCGAACAAAAGAGACCGATATCTCTTGCGCTTGAGGTTTTTCCGCTTAATTTGCAGAATCAGCTCAACCTCTTCATGTCCAAAAAGTAGTTTTTTTCTTTCTTCTTTCGATTAATTTGATTTTTTTAGTGTTCATCCTAAATCATAATAGTTTATTTCGCAATCATTTTGTATTATCCAGTTCTTGCTTAAAGATTGTAAGCCTAGCAATCTTGGTTCTAGTCTTGTAGATTTTACAAAAACGTGCCCAAAATTCATAATTGAGAATTTGTGGCATCCAACTGTATGTGCGTGTGTGGATTGTGATGATCGTCCGAGAAATTTTCCAATCCGCACATTTATATTTCAAACTTACAAGTTACATCTCAAATGCTTATTACTTTAATGGCAGAATTGATGGAGAAGACCTAAGATCTTGGGTTTTTCATTGGCCACCTTCGCTCTGGAAGGACTTCGAACCACTTTTGAATTATTGCCGTGACAATGGTGTCAGGCTTGTTGCTTGTGGTACTCCACTTGAGGTAAATATTTAGAGCATCGTAATTTGTATCCTCTGATTGTTTAAAAGGTTTTCCTATTTTGATCAAAATTCAACAGTGTAATGATTTTTTTCCCCAAACTTTACGATTCTCACATTCATAAAGCTAAGGGACTGGGAGGTTCAAATCCAACCAACCTGTTTCCTATGCAATAATGAAAATGAAATTAGGAGCCGCCTATTTGTTAATTGCCCCTGCTCTAGAATTATCCTAATTTCATTAGCTGAGAATTCTTAAATTTTTAAGCACCACAATCGCCACACTCTTCAGCCTTGATATTAAGTTGGGGGACCCAAGTACCCAACCAAACATTATCAAGAGTTCCAAGCAATGTACACTCAGACCTCTAAGAGTTTTGTTCAAAAAAATAATCAGAAACATCAGCCTCTACCTTATTCCAGAAGACTTTAGGAAGAGATCATATCTGCCAGTGGGGATAGCCACAATGCAAAAGTGGCAAACCAACCTTCTGAGGTATCATATCTAGTTACTTTATCACTAGATATGATAGCCACGTAGGAAAGTGTCGATGATCCTAACTCATCTCCCTTGATTTTTGTATTTTCTATTCTAGGGCAATTTTAATTTCATTATAATTGAGTTAAACCGTATTCAATCTTAATCAAGATCAAAAGGAGTAAGTAATTTGTTTAGAAATATGGTCTTAAATTCAAATAATGAAACTGATTAAGTAATTTTATTTATTAAAGAAATGGCATGACTCTATTTCGTTGGGGTTTTCTTCTCCTATAAATATCAAAAGAGGTATTTATTTATGTTGTTAAGATAACTTGCTTTACTAGAGATTATGGCTGTTTACATCTAGTATATATTTATTACATCTGATGTGATTCTGACTTAGCAATTGTTTCGTTCTGTCTAGATTGCAAGAACTGTCCAAGCTGAGGGTATTCATGGTCTTTCCAAGGCCCAACGTAGATTGTATGCTCCTCCAATTGGTTCAGATTTCATCTCTGGAATTTCTCCACTTTATGTAAGATCAGGAATAGGTATGAATTCTCCCCATCAGTCCATCCCGTTTGCTCCAAGTTCATACCTATCTGCTCAAGCAAGGGTTGTCGACGATTATACAATGTCCCAGTCCATCTTGCAAGCCATGAAAGATGGTGGCGCTTCAGGTATGCTTCTTGTTATTACAGGCGCAAGCCACGTAATATATGGAACAAGAGGGGTTGGAATTCCAGCTAGGATTTCAAAAAAATTACACAAGAAAAGCCAAGTTGTGATATTACTTGACCCAGAAAGACAACAAATTCGCAGAGAAGGTGATGTTCCTGTTGCAGATTTCTTGTGGTATTCTTCAGCTAAAACTTGCAGCAGGAATTGCTTTGATCGTGCTGAAATTTCTCGAGTGATGAATGCAGCTGGCCGGAGACGAGAAGCATTGCCTCAGGTATCAGTGTACATCAGCATATAATGTTTATGTGTGAGGTCTATAAGTTCACTTAACTCTCTTTTTTCATGATATGAACAACCAGGACCTTCAAAGAGGACTCGATCTTGGATTGGTATCCCCAGAAAATTTGCAAGATTTTTTTGATCTTGAGAAGTACCCTATTATTGCTGAACTAATTCATCGTTTCCAGGTTATTTATAGCTTTTCTATTTATTTTTAATTTCATTTTCTTATTTGTCCCATGACTCACATCTTCCCTTTATATATATAGAGTAACGAAAAATAGTAAATAAGTTTGAGTATTAAAATAGAATGAAACTCAAAGTTCTAAATTCTAGTTTAGGCAGGGAATTATTTGCCAGAGGTAGACACTACACAGTCACTAAAGGTCATCCGAGGTTGTCGACGATTTGTGGAAGAGAAATTACGATTTTAAGTTTCTTTGTTATAAGGGAAATTACTTATTTGATCGAGTAACATGATGTGGTTTTGTAGCACAGATCCACCTGGATACCTGATTTACACAACATGCTAAATAGTGCCATGAAAACGCACTATATAGGGGTATAATGCCCGCAACTCAAACCTTGATAAAAGATTGGAGGTTCAATTCCTAGGCCTAGCATATAAAAAAATGTAAATGCAATTATGTAATGGATTTGGACCTTGATAAATACTACAGATGAATGGATTTGGATATAAAGTTTAACTATAATCTTTTTTCAGGGTTTTCGAGAAAGACTGCTAGCAGATCCTAAATTTCTTCACAGATTAGCTACAGAGGAAGCTATATCAATAACAACAACTCTTTTAGCACAGTACGAAAGGCGCAAAGAACGATTCTTTGATGAAATTGATTATGTTATTACTGATACCATTAGAGGCTCTGTTGTGGATTTTTTTACTGTGTGGCTTCCTGCTCCCACTTTGTCATTCTTGAGTTCTGCTGACCTGCCTGAGAATTTGGGACTGCTAAAGGGACTTCTAGGATCAATTCCTGATAATGCCTTTCAAAAGATTACTGCTGGAAAGGACTGGGATTTGAATCAGAGATTTGCATCTGTACTGATTGGTGGTTTGAAACTTGCTGGAGTAGGATTTGTTTCTAGCATTGGTGCTTGGTCAGTTTCAAATGGAATTTATGCTGTACGTAGAGTTTTAAATCCTGCAATTCCTCTAAATAATCGAAAAAGTGGAACGCTTTTGCTAAAGTCAGCAGTTGTTTATGGGAGTTATCTTGGAACATCTGCTAATCTACGGTATCAGGTACATATTGAGTTTTTATATAATATATTTTTTTCTTTCCATTTAGATACCATACAGTGCGCAATGGACTGTTAAATTTATCAAAATTATTTGGGATCGATGTACTAAGTGATTAGAATTGACTAAAAATTTCTTCTCAAGTTATCTGTTATTATAAATTTTAGTTGTATACGTTTCTCATTTACTCTATTTGACATTGGTGGTAATTCTATCAGTATAAAAGAACAGTAAATGTTATCTGTAATACTTTTTGTGTTATAATTGATGAAATCTATTTGAACTGAATGTGCTAAAGTTTCTGATAATGAATGTTGGGTATTTTTTTTCTTAAATATTAAAATAGTGCTCACTTTTTCATTTATTACAGGTAATTGCTGGACTAGTTGAACACCGGATATCTGATTATATCCTTGCATATTACAATCAGCCGATGCTTGTAAATGTGTTGTCATTTGTTGTGCGGACAATAAACTCATATTGGGGAACACAGGTTATTTTAAATTTTATGATTAGTCACGTCACATGTTCAACTTTTCTATGTATATTTAATTTTACTGTTATTTTGTTTTAAAATCTCTGTAGCATGTTTAACTATGATGATTTTAACATGTTATTATCAGCATGTTAATTTTTGATGATTTTTATAGTTTTTATTGCCATCCTTTTATTTCTAAAAAATAATTGCTTAAAATCATATTTAATTTTTGGATAAAAGTATAAAACTAATTTTTAGTGATAAAGTTAATTTCTTGTTTCCACTATTTCACAGATCAAATATCAAGCTATTATTTCAAAGAAAATAATGTATTAATATCAACAGGCAACAATAGACAATCAGTGTGTAACTACAAAAAATATTTTTCCACTTGTTTGTTTTTGCATTTTACAGAATGTTTAGTACATATTAAAAGTAACGTGATAGTTCTTGCTTTTTGGGTTAGTTTACCAACCCATTTTATTTGTCTCTGTATAATTGTATGGTTGTGTCAATTGCAGACAGATTTATGAAGCTTTGTTTAGTTAATTTGTTTTGACATTGTTATCCTTGATTTAACTATGCAGCAATGGGTTGATCTCGCAAGATTTTCAGGATTGCAACCACAAAAAAGTCTTCCAGCTTCTGAACAGCTTTGCAGTAACTTAGATACAACTGCAATGACATCTATTCCTTCTCAAACAAACAGTATTGAGGAAGTTGGTAAACAGTCAGGTGACAATCCTACTTCATAATCAATCGCAAGAACAACCATCTAACTATTGTCATGTCGGTCATAGAATAAAGCATTACGGATTTATAAAATCAAATAAGATAAATGATTTCACATTGCTGTCTAGCGTCTGCTGAGGAATATTTATATTTTTCTGATTGATATTTGATACCTTAGTGTATGTAGAAAAGGTAAAAAATATTTTGTAAGAAATACTTCATCATAATAAAGGTAAAGAAAAGAGTAATGAATTGTGAAGTTTGTGTTGGTGATCATTGGTTAGATTGAGTTGAGCAGAAGAAAAACAACAAAAATGTTGATTGAAATAGAGCGGTGGCCGGTGGTTGATCTAATTATAGCTGTGCACATCAGACATTGCTTTGGAGGTATGATGTTTGGAAATGTTAATTTCTTGTCATCATTAATCATCATGTCCACCTTATTGTTTACAAAGATTTCCCTTTGTGTAGTGTTTATTCCCCATAAATGATAACTGGTTTGTTGGATGGTGGTCTGGTGAGTTGTTTTTTAGTTAAGCGAAGACCTGCTGATCTGGTCCGTGTTAGAGATCCCAGACATACATATTCCATCGAAAAATGAAATACTCCAGCTGCATCCAACCTTGCAAAAATGTGTTGTACACTTATGCCCCCACACACATGAAAAATGATGAAAGTTTTTTTTTTAATAATTAAATTTTATTAAAAAAAAAAAGTTCAATGCTCACTTTATATACAGTATAGAAAAAAGAAACAGATTTAAAAAAAATAAACAATAAGCTTATTGACTCTCTTCCATTAAAAAATTAATAATGTTGGTCTTCCGTACTTTTATCATAGATGTCTCCAAAGAGTGACAATAATTTTTCTTGTAATACTCTGAATCAAATGAGAGATTGATGTTTTTAATGACTTCATTAAAGACTACCTCACGAAACTTACTAGCGTGTTATATGTATCTTTTATTTATTTCTGTTTATATATGTCATGACAAAATCTAATAACATTTTATAGTAACTTTTAAAGAAGAGAGCGATGCATAATTTTTTTTTACGTTGTCTCCAGATCCCCAATCTAATATTTGGTTTGTGGGCTTGTGGCTGTCTTTTTTAATAAAAGATTTTGCATTACGTGATTAGTGATTACAATATTTTGAATTTTTGAGGATACAAAAATACAATATTTGAGGAGCAGCATGTTCTGTAAGTTGCAACTACGAAGTTTCCTATATATTATGTTATGTATTGGAGTAACATCCAATGTGAAAAGGAAGCAGTGAGTGAAGATGAGAAATGGTTTACGATGTTTCTTAGCTTGTGTTCTACCATGTGGAGCCTTGGATATCGTCCGTGTTGTGCATATCAATGGCCATGTCGATGAGTACATCAACCAAATCTCTGCCGGTGAGGTATTGAAGGCAAACCCAAATCACGTGTTGAGCAAGCCATGTTCTTACGGAGGAGTCTCCCATAAGATAGTCGCGGTGTCTCCAGATTCCAACCTCAAGCGTGGTAACATCTATTTCCTTGTTCCCTCCAGAATTTCTTTGCCGAAGAAGAAAATGAGGCGGGAAGTTTCTGAGAAAGAGACTGAGCCCGATGACGCCGCAGAGAACACTGTTGTGACGTATCTGATGGAGATGAGTAATCATCGGAGGAGTGTTCGAGTTGGGGTGTGGAAACCACACCTCCAAAGCATCTCGGAAGATGATTCCTAACAAAAGATTCGTCACTGTATGGGATTCATTTCTTTTCTTCTCTAATCCCTATGTTGTTTCTGTATTATTATTCTGTACGGCGGTTAATTATAAAGTACCTACCACATCACATAAGATAAACCAGCAAACTGACCGTGAAGATAAATACAAAATAGTATTGGTCGTTGGTTCGGAAATATACAGCTAATAACATCTATTAATCTGTATTCATTCGGTGGCATTTGACCTATAAAAACTAATATGCAAGATACCTGAATTATTAATTATTAATTTTTCGTTTTATATCACTGATCGGATTCACAGCAAACCATGACAGCTATTCGATAATGATCAAATTTGACTCAAATAGGTATTTACATATTTTAATAGAATTAAAGATATCTCACAACCGTTTGTTCATATCCTAAAAGATAAAACAAAATTGAGAATCGATCCTTAATAAGATTTTACACTCCGTTGCTTGCCATTTTTCTGGAGCAGAGAAAACACAGTAAATTCTTTTTCTTTTTGCTCAAGCTCGCCGGCTGCAAGTCTTACTCACTAGAAACCAAAAGATTATCAATCTTTTCAGGTTTCCAACCCATTTGACTAAATTTTGGGTTCGGCCCTTTATTATAAATCTATATTGGAACTACACTTGTAAGTTGTAATAGATTTAGATAGATAGTTGTACAGTAATCAGAAGAAATTAAGATTTATTTGGAGATTAGTCGGATTGGGCTGGATCCGAACCGAAATAAAAGCCCAACTTGAACTCTTAGCCTCGAACATGATCGAACCAAAATCCAAATAGATATTTAGACGTCTAAATAACTAAATAACAATCCAATATATATAATATTGTGATTTACAAGTCAATCCTCAAATCCAGAATCCTGATACGGTGATACCTGACAAAAATTCCCTGACTTCATCCATCAAAAAAAATTTCCCAAACCTAAATCTTACCTTACAAACTGAGCAAAGATTGTGAATCGCGACAAACCAGACAATCAATCGTCAAGTTACAAACACGGCAAGATTCTTTTCTTCTTAATTTTGTCTCGATCGGATCAGTTTATCTATCTATCTCATCGCCACGCAACTGATCGATCGATCGATCGACATGGAAAACGTAGCCCAATCATCTAGTTCTCTTCCGAAGACTGGGAATGTACCGGTTCAGGCTCCACCGGCGGTTGAGGTGTCGTTGCCAGTGATGCAGAGATGGAGGAGAGTGGATCTCACGGAGAAGATCGCACTTGTTATGAGATCCGTCGGTTGCGCCTTCTCGTTCCTTTCCTTCGTAATCATGGCATCCAACAATCACGGAGGGTGGATGGAGTTCGGGCAATACCAGGAGTTCAAGTGAGAAATTGAGATTTGATCTGAACAACGTCATTCCTGGCCTGATCGGTTTTGATTAATTAACGAATGGTCGATATTGCGTGTTTGCTTTGCAGGTATGTTCTGATTATTGGCGTGTTAGATTATTCGCCAGATTATTGTCATGACTGATTTTCGGAACAATCTATGGTCGGAAAGATTATCGGCAAATGTAAACTTCGTCGGAGACCAGATCATTGCTTATCTAATGATATCCGCAATATCATCAGCGATTCCGACGATCAGTCGAATGAGAGTGCAACAAGATAACATGTTCACAAGCTCTGTAGCGGCATCGTTAAGCATGGGTTTCTTTGCTTTCTTGGCTTTTGCAATCTCATCCGTAGCATCAGGGTACAAACTCTCCATCCGAAGTTCCATCTAATTCTTATTTATTTCTTAATCTCCATTCTCCATTCTCCATTCTCTCATCAATCATTCATAAATCGTACATTCATTTAGAAATTATCATTTTATACCAATTGATCTGAATTGGATCAAGGATGATCAAGGCCCAAGCCTTAATCCTATAAATTATCATCCATATAGACCAACTTTGCTAAAATACCAAAATAGCCCATTTGTTATTAAAATAAAATAGAATTCAATTGTTAAATACGATTATGAATTTATAACATTATGTCTGATTTTAAGCTAAGATTTATACATTAGGGATTTATCTGCCATTTAGGGTATAATTGTCAATGGAATATGCTAAATAATCATTAAATTTATTTAATGTCATTTACTATTCATAAAAATTCAATGGTAAATTGATAAGGAATAATAAATCAATTAAGATATTCACTATTTATTTAAGATACTAGGTATTCACTATTCAATTAAAAATAAAAAAACTAAATCATTACTCTTACGAAAAAAAATGAACGTGAAAAGAAAAAAAAGAGAGTTCTCAATAATCTAATAGTACGTGAATTTTATTTATGTCATCTTAGATGGTCTGGAAAGTAAAAATAACTATCGAACCTGTCATTAGATTTTTTTTTTTTTGAACCTGTAACTATAGTAAAAATAACTATCGAACCTGTAAAAATTCACCACGTCATTAGATTTTTTTTTTTTTTTTGAATCAATCTCAGAAATAATCAGCATGGTGTTCAAAACTAATCATCTATAAATTTATATACGATTTTACCATTATAATTAAATCAAAGGAACAGTTCACATGAGAGTTTTTCAATGTATTGAAACGGAAGAAGAAGAAGCTTTGTCGAGTGAATCAACGATTGATTTTTCAATTTTTTCTTTCATTCATTGAAACTTATCATATTTATACATTGTATTTTAAAAAACTTATCTAACTAATATCGAAGTTAGTTGATTTCTAGCTTCAATACTATGTAATCCTCATATGTATCCGCATGATCTCAGCCGACGTCAACGGCCTCCGAAATCTGCTAGATGGCTTCCACCGCTGATGGTCCCGTTCAGCGATCCCGAATAATGTGATTTCTCGGTGCTGGTGTGTTTATTCTGCGCTGTGAATGAAATATGGTATGGAGATCACAAGTTGCGTACGCACCTCGTAGTACGTACGCACCTCGTAGATCGGACATGTTATTTCGTAGTTATGGACATGTCCGTAAAATTTGATGTCGACCTTGTATTTCTGCCAAAGACCTTGGAGGCTTTCTTTTCCCATCGGTTCGTCGAACAAGCCTTGAATGTCGTACCAATAATCCGTGGAGTAACTAAGAACACGGTGAGTTGTGAATATCAACCATGGAGTTTTGTGTCTGTTGGCAGTAGCGAAACAATTCTGTATGAATTTGTATTGTTTGGTTCCCTCCCTCCAATCATGTTCTGAATCCGCCACACAGAACCTGAACATACCGTATTCCACCATGTACCAGAAATTCGCACGATTCTCCGCAGGAGTGTAGTACGTTGTTTCCGGTAGAATTCCGCATTCTCCACCAGAGTTCGTTGTGTCGTAAAACGACCCGCTGTTAGGCCAATCTCGTTCGTGATCCTCCCACTGGCGATCATGTACGTTTGGTCTTGCCATGTTAAGTTTCAGTGTAGATGGCAGTGACTATGTACACTGAAACTTAGTCTAAGACTTATATGAATGGAAGCATATATTTAATCATGTATGTGTGTTGCTTATATTACCAGTGGCTGATTTTGTATGTGCAGGTAAATACTCATATATTATAAATATGTGAATGATAGCAATTAGCAATTACAAGTGAAATGCAGCAAATGTATAAATATATATATATATATATACAGAAAAAATCAGGAACGACCCTGATCGCACGGTGCCCTAAAACGGTACCTGCCCCCTCCACCTTGCGATTCCACATCCACGGTCGTCTCCTCTCCAAGCCACCGTTCGTCTCCAGGTAATTAATACAGACGAAACGCGGATGAACCAGACGTGTCGTGGAAGAAAATCACGATCGGCCCTGTGGAAGAAGAACGGATGAACAGACCCCTGGAGAATACCAAATCAACTTCCGATCAGATTGGTCAGACTTCTCCATCCACATCCACATTACCCATTACCCTAGACACTCCCATCTCTGATGTTTCTACAAAAGCCTCATCTTTACGCTCTGTGCGAGAACAGTGTTCTCCTCCTCCTACCTCTGTCAATCGCCATTAATTAAACCACGATGGAAGGGAAGCATCTTGCTTGCTCTTCTTTTCCCTTCTCATCCCTATCTTCAGGAGGAGGACGACGCAAACATTTCATCAGATTTCTTACATCACGATCGGCCCTGTGGAAGAAGAACGGATGAATAGACCCCTGGAGAAATCGCGATCGGCACGAGCACTTGAATCGACTCTGGAGAATTCGCAATCGGAGATTGTCGATCTGGAGTTGATTTGGTATTCGGAAGTGACGGCGATCTGAAAATTGGGGAAGCGTTGGCGCGGGTTCCGCGGAATTGGGGAACTCGCGATGGGTTCCACGGAACCCATTGCAGTTCCGGCGATCTGAAAATTGGGGAACTCGCGATGGGTTCCGCGGAACCCATTGCAGTTCCGGGGATTGCAGTTCGGGGAACTTTGGCAGTTCGGGGGAACCTCCAAATCGCGGTTCCGTCTTTCAAGTAAAGTCCTCCAATCGCGGGAATCGGAACCGTAGAACCTCCGTTCTGGATTGACTATCTGGTGTCCGCACGGTGATCACCGTGCGGACGTGTCGTTCCAGAAACTTTCCCTATATATATATATGCAGGTATATGAAACAGTAGCAAACAGTAGATTCGTGTATGAGTAGGATGTTGAGATGAATCAGTTTACGAATGCAGATCTACGTGTTCAGATGTGGATATATATATACACAAAATATCACAGACGACACCTCCCACCCTGCGGCACGTATTTTGTGTCGTCTGTGATATTTTGTGTATTATAATATCTTTCCTTTTGAATAAAAAGCCTCTGCTCTGTTAACGTTTCTATCGCGAGTTCCGGAGCAATCAGCAGCCACAGCCGATCCAGCAGCACAATCCTCGCAACTACCAGCCGCCCAATCTGAATAATCAACAGCAGCAGCGGATCCAGCAGCTCAATCCTCGCAACTACCAGCCGCCCAATGTGAGCAATCAACAACAACAGCCGATCCAGCAGCACAATAATCTCAACTACCAGCAGCCCATTGTGAACAATCAGCAACAGCAACAGCACAATAATTTCAACCACCAGCAGCCCATTGTGAACAGTGAGCAGCAGCGGATCCAGCTGAACTCGCGCTGGATCGATTCCGGAACTCAGGAACCCAAAGTTCCAGGAACCCAACTCTCAGATCGTCGAGGAACGGCACTCTCAGGAACCCAAATGTAGTTGGAATCGAGGTGTGCCGATCAGAAACATCGGGGGAACTCGCCATTCCGGAAATAGTGGTTCTTGAACTCGCCATTCCGGAACGTCGCGATACCGGAACTCGCGATCGATTCCGGAACGTCGTGGAACCGGAACTCGCCATTCCGGAAATAGTGGTTCTGGAACTCGCGTTTCCAGAACTCACGATCGATTCCGGAACTCGCGAGTCCGGAAATCGTGGTTCCGGAAGTCGCGATTCCAGGCTAGGGAGTTCCGGAATGGCGAGGACCGCGACCGGTGGAGGGTGAACGTGGCAAATTGGACAGTCGGATGTGATATCCGCACCAGGTACCGCAGGGTGGGAGGTGCCGTCCCGGAATCGTGCCTATATATATATATATATATATGACTCATTTTCTGAACGGCCGGAGCGTTCCAGGTTCCCCGTGCGGACTGCACATCGGCCATCCGTTCGCCTACGTTTCTCTCGATCGTCCATTCCACAATTCTGAATTTCAATTCCTCTGTCAATGTCGGTCTTCGCACCCCATCCCTCATACGTCGAGTCACCCTAGGAATGGGCCAAAATGTCTATCAATGTTGTCGATTTATACCATTTTCCAATCTCTGTTCCACTCTATCCCTCCCTCCCGAACGACGACGACAAACGCTGAATCAAACTTCCGAGCGATCGTCGACCGCGCCTCTTCATCTCGAAATCTTGTCGGTGACCGCATTCTCTAATTCGAACCCTGAAATTGTGTATGAAAAAATTTCCAATCTACATACTTTTTTTGCATTTCCCCCATTTCGATTTGCTGTTTTCTTGTCGAACGTTTTGTACGATATGGTTTAGAAAAAAAATCAAATTTCAAGTATTTATGCACGATTTGTTGGGTTGTTTCTTTCACTTCTTCATAAACATATTTATTCCAAACTCGTCGATTCTTCCTGATTTTTTATTCTTCCATTGCAGTTTGTGTTCGTAAACATGATTCATTCAATAGATTCATGTGTATAACTCACTGTTAATGTTGTAGAACACTTGCCTCAAACATACTACTTGATGATATTAAATATAGTATCTTGGATGATATTTGATTTTTGGTGTTTCAATATCAAATAACCTGTAGAGAGCGAGTAAGATAATGACTCCAGTCTCATCTGTTTTACTTGATGTAATTATAGTTGTTGATTTCTAGTTTTTGGAAAATAACTACAGTCTTGATGATGATCGGTCTGATATCACATGAATGTTCTAAGTGTGAGATGTTCAAAAACCAAAACGAAATCTTAAATAGACCCTACATTCCTTCCATTTTCAGATTTGCATCATCAAGACATTCCATGACAAAATTAGATGATTCAAACCACATAAATTATTGAAGAGATAGAAATGGTGAAAAAAGGATAATGTTTCGTAGAAAACTAGTGATATTAAAATGTTTTAATGTGCCATTAAATTAAATTATTATTTACTAAATTATTAAATTTAAAGTTAGAGAGAAAATTACATTTTCATGAGTTTCTTACCGTTGTCATCGTTTCATAGGCGTTTTAATTGTTCTGACTTTTTTCAAAAATGGAAATTGCAGGCCTCATCATGGTTGTGATCTTCTCAATGGTTTTGTCACTTCTTACCGAATGCTATCATTTATTTTTCTAATTTAAATCTCTGTTCTTCATCCCTAAGTTATCTTTAGTATTCCTTTGTGTTGTAATCAAAATGTCAATGCAGGTTACTTTGTCCGAGTCGGATAACGAAACGGACGTTGCCTCCTGCCATATAATTGAATGTGGTAGGAAAAATTGTGATTCCATTTTTTATCATTCCATTACCAAATCATTCATTTACGATCATTTGATATTTAAATGAAATGAAATGTTACTGCCGAAACGGGCTATTTTGCAGATGAGGTTAACTCCTCGCAGATTATGCTTAGTAGTCTATGTCCCAGATTTTCAGTGGAAAGGATTGATATGACACATCATGCCAGATCCAATATATTACAAATTATTTCGAATATTGTTTGTAATGGTAGTACTCCTATGATTTCGAATCCAGAACTATCGAATCGGAAAAGAGGCGCTCCAGGTTGCCCAGGTATGGCTAAAACTTCATGTTCTATATTACATTTTGTTAATTAATCATCTTTACCATAAACGACGACTGGTTAGGTGGTAAACCCAAGATAAAGAAACAACGTATGAACAAATTGAAAATCGATCATGTCCTTCAACCTCAACAAATTTTTCCAGACAGCTTTGTACGCGGGGCTAAGAATAGTAAGAATTATTACTCCTAAATTGTATGTTAAATGTTCTTGCAGATTCACTAGTTAATACTTCGTATTACCGTAAATCCAGGTCACTTCCTTGTTCAGAATCGTTGTTGTTACTCCGGATTTTACAATACTTATTTGTCTGTGGTTTGTAAACTTCCTTCACGATTTTATGATCTTGTCGGTAAAATAGGTTTCGATCACTTCTTGCATAAATCAAATGTTGTAGTCAATTCCTATCATCTGGACGACCTTGTTGGAAGATACATAGGAAATTACCAGTTCCAGGTTAAGGATAAGGTTCTAAAAATCACAGAAGAGAATGTCAGTCGCATAATCGGACTTCCATATGATGGTCATCAAATTTATGTTGGACGTGACGATGATACATTTCATGCTACTGTATTTTGGAGGAAATATTTTAGAGTGAAACAGGTTACTAGGTATGCTTATTCTGACTGCAATATGATGAAAAATCCAGTTCTTTTTGGATTCAAATACACATGCTTTATTAAGTCTTTAACATATCTCATTTTGCAGTACTATCGTCAAGGAAGTTTTCATACGCACCGTTACGGCAGGGCCGAAGGACGTCGAGTTCGATATGGATTGCTTCAAATTGTGGCTATGCCTTTTATTTTCCACCTTCCTCTTGCCAAGCTCGAAGATGACAATGCCTCTGAAGTTATTCCATTACATAGAAAACCCTGAGGATTTCAATACTCTGAATTGGTCTAAATTAATATTAGAACAGTTATTCAGAAACATGGATTCAGCCTCTCATTCAGTACGTCGTAGGGAGAGAGTCGACGATCACGTTGGGGAATACATTCACGGATGCGTCACAATTTTAAATGTACCGATAGAGCTAGCGGTTTAAATGTTGTATTTGTCTTAAATACTCTGTTGTTTTTTATTTGCGTTTTTTTATTTGTCAGGTATTTCTATGGGAAAGGACTACACTATTTCCTCCTTCGTCTGCCTCCAATATGGTGATTTTCCAAAGATATGAAGGTTGCACTAAAAGACGTAGCCGTACAATTAATTCACTGACAGATGCTGAGGTACCTAACTACCTAATCTTTTATGCTTTATGATCGTTGTTGAAAATCATAGTCAATTCTTTTGTTTCAGGTATCATATCGTCCAATTTCCTACTTGCACGATCGTCAATCCGATGAGGTTCTCAGTGTTAGAAATTAACTGTTATTCCAAAAATAAGGCAATCGAATATTGATTAGTCCAAGTTAGATTCTGTCAATTATTTATGATCGATATTTTATGAAGTTAAATTCATTTATCCACCTAGATTTTGAAAGCTGTAGTTGTATTACCATTTCTTTTCGAAATTTTGCCCCAGGTTAGGGTTAAGACTTTGTTTCAACCGACTCTAATGCAATTCCTTCAACGGAAAAGATTGGAGAAACTTTCTCACAATGCGAAGAAGGTTAGTCTACATATTATCCAGCTAACTTTCTAATTAGTATGTGTAATATTTTATTTTCAACATTGACAGTATGAAGACCAATTTACAATTCATGGATATATGAATGAAGGATTGTTAGTAATCTCGGTAGTTCTATTGTGGTCTTTAAATTTGGTAGGATACTTTTTTTTTTAAATTAGGACCTGACATCGGCATTATTCGTAAAGGAACTCGATTATTGCCTGTTAGAAGTTCAAATGATCCGATAGATAATGACCTGGTCATAGATCTTCTAACCCTATCTCCAATAAGACATGTTACTCTAGATCAAACAACTATTACTCCTGGTATACGTAGCATTTCTAATGAATTTATTTCATTACACCCCACTTTTGAGTCTTCAATTATAGTTCGTAGTCCAGTATTGATTGATGGAATAGATATGTATGAGGAAATCCTTACTGATGCCCTTGAAAATCTACAAATTTCCTCTGGGAAAATCGAACTAGATGTTATTGCAAGTCCGCATTATAACAAAGAGGTGTCCACTGAAGAAATCGCAGATTTCCTTGATTCGCAATGTAATGTGGAATTAAATAATTACAACACTATATCTGAAGAAGCCCCTGCACGTCAATTAATATCCCGCCCCAGTTTTGATATCTTAAGTGATTATCATAGTGACGCTATCGAACAACTACAGCACACATCTGAATATAATTCGCCTACGAAGATAAAGACTAGTGAAACAGATAAACCAGCTACTCCATATATATATTCAAGAACCAACCTTATAGTTATGGTTGAAGAAGGTCAATCAATGTTCGCGAAACTGCGTGATGATTGTAGATATCAGAAAATTAAAATACTTACCGAAGAAGGTGTGACCAGAGGTCAACTTCATCTCAAAAATGAATATGCCATTGCCGTTGAGCAGAAAAATTCTGTGGATGGATTCAACATACCTGTAACCAATGGAACTTTGTCAGGAGACCAAAAATTAGTATCGTCGCCAGATTTTTGGGCTTCTGTCGTTGCATCTGCCGAAGAAATAGAGTGTAATATGAAGTCAAAGGATAAGGTTGTAAGAGATGATCTATTTGAAGTAGCCCGTCGGATTGATTTTACTGAAATGAAACAGAATTCTGTAGAATCTCCTTATGTTTCCTCGATGATTAAGCGAATGAAAGCCAGGACTTTTGAAAAGGTTTAAAAACTTCTTCTCTTCTTTAAATTTTTTTTTTTATCTATTAGTTTAATATATATTTTTCTAACATTCCATTAGGGTGAAAAAAAAATGAACGATGAAGAAAGACTATTTGTCAACCAAAATAATGGAGAGACTTCCGCAAACTTGAATCAGAACACGAAGAGGCTTGTCATGAATCTAGAGTTGGATTTTTTTTCTATTACACTATTAATATGTTTTCATATATCTGGTTGATTCTAAAATATTATTTTTAAATTTAGGTACAATTATTTGTTCTTCTTCATGATAAACAACGATTCGGTATTCTGCAACGGTAGTGATCTCCAAGATATTGTTCGTCATAGACTATACACCCCGTTGGTAAGTAAGACTTGGTAATTGTCAAACAATATCGTTTATGTTTTTGAAATTATTGAATTTGTTTTTTCCAGCTAGTAAAGGTGTTTGCTGGGGTCTCTCGGGCTGAGCTGGTCGAAAAATCCATTCATGAGGCTAAGTTCCAGTTCGTGAATCCGGATTTGTTTGATGATGAGGGTTTTAACCGGTCATCTGAAGTGTTACCCGAGAAGCTATCGTATATCGCTGCAGAGCAAATAGATGGAATGATCACGCGTTCAATGAGAGGTCAATATAAGAGATTGGCTAGGTACTTCATTATACCAATGCGCACAGTTAAACATTGACATTTCCTTGTCTGGACGCGTGACGATAACTCGTTTACTCATTACGACTCCAACCGTAATCCTTTGCATGCAATTCACCTCGGTGCTGCCAAACGAGCAGTAAGTCTGAAATCAAATCTTATTACAGAAATGACATAGTTCGTGTACTAAAATTTATTATTCAATATCGATATTTCAGGTCGTCTGGATGACTAGATGGTTTCGTCAGAAATTAGTAACATATCTACAGAATGACCCAGAATTCATTGAAAGCCTTACGTTCCCACAAGAGACTAATGCGAAAACGGATGGTGGCTTGTACATGATCAAAGGAATCACAGATATCATTGAGTATTTGCATATTGAAGATGGAATGTTAAATAATTTTAGCTTGGAGACTGCACTTCAATGGACGAAAAACGACGTACAGAAATTTAGGAATTGCTTGTTCCGAAGACTTACTGAGAGAATGCAGTTTTGTCCATGGCATTTGAAAATGCAGAAGCGTACAAAAATAGGAAAATGAATGAAGATATATATTTTGATCATTTTATGTAAACCAAAAATATGCAATGTTTAGACCATGTTTATTTTCTAGTATGTTCCATGTAGAAAATCAGTCTATGTATGGGTAGTATAATAATGAAACAGGTTTTGAATTGATTATAACAGAGTATGTTATACAGAGTATAACAGAATTGACACGGAATTAGTGTAATACAGAGTATAACAGAATATGTTATCTATTATCCTAGAATCTAATTGAATAAATACATTATGAAATGGATTCCAACTTATGAAATGGATTCCAACTTATGAAATGGATTGAGATATAACTTCCCATCTAAACACCACTTAGTTTAAAGGGTGTGATGAGTTTTGTTGTTAGTGGTCACAATCCTGCTCAACTTCTCCCAGTGGGTTTTTCATCATGTCATCATGAGGAATTCAACTACTAATAAATTATTGCAATCACTGATATATGTGTCAAACATAGCGATAGTTATACATTGTACAAGGGTGATCCGATTCTAATTAGTTCATTTGAAAGATCAAAACAGTTAAAAGAACTCTCCAAAATCGATAGTCGAATATCTATAAAAAGACAATGTACTACGAAGTTTTAAACCTTTGGAATAAAATATTAAATAATTACTAAAATATACGCTACTTGTAGTACTGCTCGCGCAGTTTCTAAAATCGTGTCCTGGTTCGTTACATTTTTTACATGCTCGTGGCCGTTTGATAACAATCTCCCTGGTTGATTTGAACTGTGGATCTGCCTTACTCGGTCTCCCCGTGTTCTTGCCACTGCCCTTTGTTTTGGCGATTTTTGGATTTCCCACAACTGGTGGACTAGTAATTTGCTCCTCAAATCTCGTTATAGATCTTGCAATTCCTGGTTCGACTATGATTGAATGAATTTGTTCGAAGTCGTTCAGGAACTTATCCATTCCTGCAATTAGAGTGTCTTGAATGTCGCATTTCGCTGAAATTATTCTAGAACATCTGTTGAAGACATCATTTAAAGCCTTCGGTCGCTGTTTTTCAACATTAATTTGCTTAATATTTGTGTAGGGGGTCATCTTCTATCGATCACAAATGAATTCGTTGGGCATCGAAGTTCTTCCATGACTTGTGAGAAATGCTATTATGTGGCGGCACGGTATGGCCTTACTTGAAAACATACGACAACTGCATATCGGTGTTCCTTCTTCATTGGGGCAATGAATTTTTGCACATTCTACCTGAGTGAACATACACATCACACTGAACTCCATTGAATCCTGTGTTGAATTATATCATTAGTTTTGTAAAATCAAACTTACAATATGGATTACAAAATGCTAGAGTTAATGGTATACCTGTCGGTGAACACGAATATAGTATATCATACTTTTCTGCACTTGTTGAAACAGAAGAAATACTTCGGTTGTATATATCGAATGAAGGCTACATTCGATTGTCAGTGCCGTAATTATATGTGGAGGTGCATCACGATCCCTGTGATCCAATTCGTCCAATTTATTTCTCTCCGAAGTCAAAACTAATTCCAACACACATAGGAATTCGAATAACGTAGATGATCTCTTGACGTTCATCTTGATCACTAGTGCATTCATCCCCTCACTGCGCTGGGTGCTCTGCATTCCGCCGAAGAAGTGCTCTGTCATGTATATTGGGCACCATCTTTCACGTATTGCGAACATGTCCTCCAACCAGTTGTTGTCGGCCTCATTGTTGTCCTCAGTCCATTTGTGCCAATCATTTTCAAATTGCTCGATCGTATCAGATATATTTAAAATGCTATTGTATCTCTCCATTTCTTCCTTATTTCTGTAAACTGTTCGCACCTTGTCGCACATTTTGTGCGTGATGTGCCATTTGCACAGTCTGTGGAAAGTATCCGGAAACTCGATGGACAAAGCTGCCTTCATTGCAGCGTCCTGATCAGTTATTATAGTTTTCGGTGCTCTGCCCATGCATTTCTTGAATTCTGTGAAAAGCCAGATGAACGACTCCGTAGACTCATTGGTAATGAATCCTCTTTCAAATAGTACAGTTCGAAGATGATTGTTAACCCCACAGAAAAATCCTATAATGAGCTTATATTTGTTAGTGTTGTAGGTGGTGTCGAATGTTACTGCCTCTCCGTATTTGGCATATTCAGCTATGCATCTTGAGTCAGCCCAAAATAAATGCTTCAGAGATCCTATTATAGGAAGTTAAACAAAATTTTAGATAATGATCATTTTGACAAATTTATGTAAAGTACGTAGACATACCTTCGTTATCCAGAATGTATGAGTAATAGTAATTGTGGTCCTCCTCTTTCAGTTGTTTAAGTTTTTGTATCAGGCTATCGACGTCGTGGCTTACTAAAATTTCTTTCTCAGTTTTACGGAAATTGTTGAAGTCGCTTCTAGTGAAAGAGCAATTCGAGAATCCTCTTGATTGCATCGCGACGTATGAGTATTGTTGACTGGGCTGCTGTGCC
>LFYR01000650.1:11392-52957 GCA_001185155.1 Zostera marina | reverse complement strand
AAAAGTAAACATAATCTGAAATATTTAAATTTGAAAATAAAATTAGTTATTTTAAATACATAGCCAGACACCCGTATATGGGTCTTGGTCTGACACAACAACCAAACATTTTTCCTATTGTAATTTACATTCTTTATTATTAGACACAACAAATCTTCGAAGTCGTCGTGAGAAGAGTTGTATTCGATTTTGAATGAATGTGTGCCACCACAATCATTCAACACTCTAGCCTCGTATCCTAACACTAAAATCTGACCGGTTTTCATGCAAATTAATCATTATTATTCCAATTTAATAATTAATTAAATAATTTCAAATTAAAATGATCATATATTATTTCATGCAAATATTTCATTACTAACAAATTGATATTTAATAATTGTTAATCAATTAATAAAATACTAATTATTCTTATTTCAATTGATAATTAAAATAATAATTTATTTTAACAATAAATTAAATAATTTGAAAATAAATTGATCATATGAAATTATATAATTTTTACCGCAAATGAGCTTTTACTTCAATCCAAAACTTACTTCAATCTTGATTTTAAAAAACCTATAACAAATCAAAAACACATTAATTATTTTATATAAATTTTAAATTATTTAAAAACATAAATTAATTAATTATTTTTTAAATAATTTAAAAACAGAAAATAATTCAAACAAATTTATTTCATATAAATAATTAATTAAGATATAGATTCATGTAAATTATTAATTAAATTGATATTTAATTACAATTATTTAAATAATTTATAATTATTTAATCAACAATTTAATTAACAAATTATTTTGATACAATTTAATAATTATTAATTAACAAATTATAATTTCATGGAAATTAATCATTATTAATAGAATTTAAAATCATTAAAATCAGTAAATTTATTAAAAAAACAGTAATTAAGAACAATATTAAATATTTTTAATTTATTTCAAAACATGGTATTTAAATTATGATATAACTAAATAATTAATTATTTAAATAAAATAATTAATTTTATTAATTTTCTAGATTATTTATTTATTTTAAAAAATTAATAATTATTTAACTAAATTAAAACAGTAAATAAATAAATTAAGTTAATTAATTTTTCAATTATTTAAAAACAATACATTCTTTATTTTTTTATAAAAATTATTAATTATTTAATTACAAACAGTAAAAAAAATAATTATTTTAATTGATTTCTTAATTATTTAAAAACAATTAATTAATTATTTATTTATTAAAAATTTAATTATTTAATTAAAAACAGTATATAAAATATTTAATTTCATTATTTTCTACATTATCTAAAATCAGTAATTATTTAATTAAATTAGAAATACTAATTATTTATTTAAATTAATAATGAATTATGTCAAATTAATTATATAAAATTAAACAATACAACAAACAAACAAACTCACATCAACTATTTCATAAAAAAGATTTTTAAAATCTCACCAAAACGGACTATCGGAGGCGACCTCGGAACCGGCGTCGGCGAAGCAAAGACGTGAGGCAGTCGGCGGAAACGACTATTATTGAAATTAAATCTTTGAAATTAAAACAAATTATTCACTTTTCATAATTCTTATTAAATCATTAAAATTCTTAACATATTGATGGAGTGGCCTTGGCTGGATGGAGGTTTGGATGAAGGGTAGACGGCTGGGGCAATGAAACAGTGCCTAACTAGGGTTGCTTCAACCCAAGTTGTTTTTTAGAAACTTTGAAAAATATTCATTATTCAATAAAGTGATTGAGTTTCCCTTTTATAGGGGTACACGTTTGCAATTTAAGATAGTTCTAAGGTAATAATAACAATCATAATAAACCATTTGCAATTTACCCAATTAACTATTCCCGCTCCCCAATTCAAAACCCCTAAGCCTAATCGACAGGAATCTCCTTCTAATTGGGCGGTCGGCGGCTGCACTCCGGCCAACGTCGATTTCGCCCTCCTCCTCAGCAACGTCGGCGACGTCCGGTTCCAGTTGTTGCGAGATCTCCTTCAGCATGGACTCCTCCTCCAACAGGGCTCTATCATCCCCTTCCCCTTCCAAATCGACCTTGTCCTCAAGGTTGAACGATGGGAACGCCGCTCGCAGCTTCTCCGGTTCTTCCCAAGATGTCTCCCTTCCGTCGCGCCCAGTCCAGCGAATCTGCACCTGCTCCGTCGTCTTCCCCTTTCCCAGCAATGATCTTCTTCCAAGAATTGCCTCAGGGTATATTATGGGCTGATTTCTCACTGATATTTTGGGCAGGACTCCCATCTCCTCCGGAGGTACTTTTCCCTTGTATTCCTTCAATAAACTAACATGAAAAACATCATGAATTGAACTGTACTCAGGTAGTTTTACCTTATAGGCCACTTCGCTTATTTTTTTTAGAATCTCATAGGGACCATAAAACCTAGCCGATAATTTGTGATGGAGCCTCTGTGCTGCCGATATCTGTCTATAAGGCTTTAATTTAACGAAAACCCAATCTCCCACTACAAATTCGATGTCCCTTCTATGAAGATCCGCTTGCCTCTTCATTCTCTCCTTTGCTTTGTCTAGATTAATTTTTACAGTTTCTAGTATTTCTTGCCTTCTTAACAATTCTTCCTCAGCCTCTAGGTTAGATGAGCTTCCTCTAGTCTGTTCGATAAAAGAATTTGCTTCCCTTCCATATAGAGCCATGAAAGGTGTCATTCCTATAGACACATTGAATGTAGAATTATGCCACAATTCTGCCCAAGGAAGTAGTTCTAACCATTTCTTTGGTTGATCATGGACTAAACACCTCAGATACATCTCAATACCCCTGTTTATTACTTCAGTTTGTCCATCTGTTTCCGGATGGTAGGCTGAAGATAGCTTTAGTGTAGTTCCACTCAGTTTGTTGATTTCTTTCCAAAAACTGCTAGTGAACACTTTATCTCTGTCAGATACAATGGATGCTGGAATTCCATGTAGTCTTATGATTTCTTTAACAAAATAAGCAGCCACCATCTTGGAATTGAATTCTTTTGGAAGAGATCCCAAGTGACAGAATTTAGATAATCTGTCTACCACCACTATAATGACTGATTTTCCTTTTACTAATGGTAGATTAGTTATAAAATCTGTGGAGATGTCATTCCACACTACCTCCGGTGTAGGTAGAGGTTTCAACAGGCCTTGAGGTTTTTTTGTAGGAGTCTTCATCCTTTGACACACTATGCAATCATCCACATATTTTTTTACTACTTTAGACATTCCTTTCCACCAAAAGATCAATTTAATCCTCTTGGTGGTCCTTTCCACTCCTGAATGACCACCAATTATGCTATCATGGTATTCTCTCAAAATATCATTAATTAGGTCTGAATTATTTGACACTACATAGCTGTCTCCCTTGAAAAGTACCCCTTCTCTAACATTCATATACTGATTTTTTTCAGTCCCTACAAGAACTGCCTCCTTTATTGCCAATAGATCTTCCCTTGAATTTTGTTCATCTTTAACTTTGGCTAATAATTTACTAACCACAGCACATAAACTCAGTAATGATCCTCTCTGAATTTCCTCTTCTGAATTAGAGCCTTCAAACTGTCTAGAAAGGGCGTCAGCTGCCTTATTCTCTTTTCCAGGCTTGTATTTAATCGAATAATCAAATCCCAATAATTGGCATAGGAATTTTTGTTGATCTGGAGTCTGGATTATCTGATTTATCATGTTCCTAATACTCTGATGATCTGTATGAATAACAAAATGATGCCCCAATAGGTAGTGTCTCCACTTAGAAACAGCTTGTGTGATTGCTAGCATTTCTTTTGAGTAAGTTGACGCTAGGAGCATCCTCCCTGATATTTTTGAACTGAAAAATGCAATGGGATGGCCCTCTTGGCTCAATACTGCTCCAACTCCATTAAGACAAGCATCAGTCTCAATAGCAAAGGGTTTAGAAAAATCAGGGTGATGTAGGACTGGGGCTGATGTGATAGCTTCCTTCAACACCATTAAGCTCTTCTCTGCTAATTCACTCCACATGAATTTGTCTTTTTTTAATAGATCAGTCATAGGTGCCGCTAGATGAGAATAATTTTTAACAAATTTCCTGTAATAACCTGATAGTCCTAGGAATCCCCTCAATGCTTTGATATTTCTCGGTGTTGGCCAATTCATTATTGCTTCTACTTTCTCTGGGTCAGGCTTAATTCCCTCACCTGATATTATATGACCGAGAAATTGTAGCTCATTTTGGAAAAAAAGACATTTAGACTGTTTGGCATAGAGCTGATTATCCCTGAGTACTTTTAATACTGTTTTGAGGTTGTCAATGTGATCCTCCCTGGAAGAACTGAAAATTAATATATCATCAAAAAAAACCAGAACAAACCTTCTTAGAAATGGTGAGAATATTCTGTTCATTGTAGCCTGAAAGGTTGCTGGTGCATTAGTGAGGCCAAAGGGCATCACTAGAAACTCATAATGCCCTTGATGAGTTCTAAAGGCAGTCTTCTCCACATCCCTAGGATTTATTAAAATCTGATGATATCCAGACCTTAAATCCAGCTTTGAAAATATTTTTGCTCCTTTTAATTCTGCAAGGATCTCATCTACTGTTGGTATAGGGAATTTATCCTTGATTGTGATTTTATTAAGGGCCCTATAATCAACACACAATCTCCAACTTCCATCCTTCTTTTTTACTAATAATACTGGAGAAGAATAAGGACTGCTGCTTTCTTTAATAATTTGTTGTTTCATCATTTCTTGAACAATTCTCTCAATCTCATCCTTCTGAAATTGGGCTTGTCGATATGGTCTTACACTAACAGGGTCTGCTGATTTTTCCAAGGTGATATTATGGAATTGTGATCTCAGAGGTGGCAGCCCTACAGGTTCATCAAACACATCAGAAAATTCAGTAATAATACAGGTCAGAGTTTCTTCTTTATTTTCAGTATTTTCCTTTATTTTCTGTTTTTCCGAATTCACTTCCCCAATATATTCAAACCTGCAGAAAAATGCTCCAACAGTAGTTGCTGCTAGGGAATTCATTTCATTTTTAGATAACTCATCATCAGATAGGATTGGTTCCCCCACCCATTTAATCCTTTCTCCATTCCAATTGAATTCAATGTTCATGTCTGTGTAATTAGATAGAACTGATCCTACACTCTTGAACCATTGGATTCCCAATACAAGGTTGGCCCCTTCCATGTTCAGAACAAACATATCAATTACCATTGTCACACCTTGAACAGTCATTTTTACTTGTTTACACATCATATCGCACCTTAATGAAACCCCACTTCCTGTAGACACTAGGAATGAAGGAATAGGAGTGATTGGTAGTCTTAAATACCTTGCCACCTCCACCTGAAGAAAATTGTGAGTGGAGCCAGAATCAAGCAAAACAGATACCTTTAGATTATTAATATTAGCTGATAATTTCAGGGTTCTTGGACTGAGTTGGCCTTGTAGTGAGTGGTAGCTTATATGAGTATGTTCAGCCCTGATTTCCTCAACAGCATCAACAAATTGTTCTTCATCTTCATTAGGCTCTGTATATTCAGCAAAGCACTCTCCATCAACTGATAGTAAAAATAGCCTTCCTTTGCACTTGTGACCTCTTTCCCACTTTTCAGTGCAATTAAAACATTCATTCTTAGATCTTTTTATTCTCATTTCAGCAGGAGTGAGTTTCTGTCTCAACATAGGTCCTTTTTTGTTTTCAATGGGTGGTAGTGTTAATACTTTTTTATGTGGTGGTATATAGGGTTGTAATGAGCTGGATGGTTTAGAATATACCTCACTAGCTATTGAGTTTGCTGCTGGGCAGTACCTTACAATATCAGTACTCATATCATTTCTTTCGTACAATTGGGCCAGGGCAAAGGCCTCCACCAAATCTTCAGGTCTAGCTTTAATAACATCTTTTTGAATTTCATTCTTTAATCCTGATATAAATATCTCTTTCATCACTCTAGGATTAACATCAGTAACTTTATTAGACATAGCTTCAAATTGATGTTGGTATTCCTTCACAGAGCCTGTTTGCATTAGTTTGCTTAGCCTTCCCGCAGGTATTTCATAAGCTGAAGTACCAAATCTCTTAACAAGGTCATCCAGAAAATCAGACCAGGACTTAAGAGCATTATTGTTATCTGCCCATAGAAGCCATTCCAGAGCTTCTCCTTCCATGTTGAATGTGGCCACTGTAATTCTTTCTTCGTCTGGTATGTTGTGATACCTCAAATACTTTTTTGCTTTATAAATCCAGCCTTGTACATTATCACCATCGAATTTAGGCATTTCTGTCCTAATTGACTTGTATTTCATCTCTTGCTTCTGCTGTCCATGTGATTCTGTATTACTGATGAGTAGTAGGGTTTCACTCATCTTTGCAAGTGTTTGTTCCATGCTTCTTAATCTTTCAACTTCAGTGTCTTGCTTTATTTGAGCCTTTTTAATTGAACCTCCATATTTTCTGTCATTTCCCCCGATGATTGGAGATCTGAAATACGATTATGTCACTGAATAGAAGAACAGTTTTAAAGATAGGGATTAATAAATACGTCCCTGATTCGGATCTCTTAAGCAGAGAACACGCTTTTGGAGAGATTTTTTGTATTTTTATAGGTTTACAAAACCTTCTTCAGATGTTCCTCCTTAAAATTAATGACCTGAAATTTTTTTGTGTTCAATAATAGAATTAATATTGAATCGAATATTTGTATACGTTCCTGATTGGGATCTCTTAAGCAGAGAACATGCTTTTGATTTGCTTTTGCTTGCTTTTTTTTTTTTGTATTTGCAGATTTTTTTCTTTGTCTTCTGAAGATCTTCAGATGATGGGCAGATCCTGATCAAATCGCGGCAGGCAGGATCCTGAGCAAATCCCGACAGGCAGGAGGTGTTGAAAGCACCAATGATGGAGTGGCCTTGGCTGGATGGAGGTTTGGATGAAGGGTAGACGGCTGGGGCAATGAAACAGTGCCTAACTAGGGTTGCTTCAACCCAAGTTGTTTTTTAGAAACTTTGAAAAATATTAATTATTCAATAAAGTGATTGAGTTTCCCTTTTATAGGGGTACACGTTTGCAATTTAAGATAGTTCTAAGGTAATAATAACAATCATAATAAACCATTTGCAATTTACCCAATTAACTATTCCCGCTCCCCAATTCAAAACCCCTAAGCCTAATCGACGGGAATCTCCTTCTAATTGGGCGGTCGGCGGCTGCACTCCGGCCAACGTCGATTTCGCCCTCCTCCTCAGCAACGTCAGCGACGTCCGGTTCCAGTTGTTGCGAGATCTCCTTCAGCATGGACTCCTCCTCCAACAGGGCTCTATCAAGTTCTTACCGAAAGACATCTGATCATATCCACCATTGTTCACCTGATTCATATTTGCCAAGAAGATCGTTTTTTTGATTAGTGAAAAAATTAGATTTTTTACATTATGATAATCTTTATTTCATTTACCTCTGGCAATCAGAATATTTAGTTGTTATAAATAAAGCCAAAATATTGAATGGAAAAATTTACCAGTGTGTCGTAGTTCTCCATTAAACAGTTAGTCAAACAGATTTCTGTGTAAATTGTGAGATGTAAAATAAATTTGCATTAGTTGTATTGAACTCTAAGATTTACTTGTAGTCTATGATTAGGCATTGAAATCTATTTCTGTTCAATGATGTATAGTTTACACTTGAAATATGTAATACATTATATCAATACTTTTAAATGAAGGAATGGACTGTAAGGAATGGTGCAGATGTTAACCATAACTTATTTATACTGATTTTTATCTGAATGTTGCTTCTGCAATTACAGTGTAGTAGTAAGGAAAATGTGGTTATGGAATTAAAGTTCAATTGCACAGACTTTTGGAATTAAAACTGGAAGAGACAAATATTGGTTATGGAGTCATTGCACATTTGCAGGACATAGATTCGGAACCATAACTTATGTTCACTTCCTTGAACGGATGGCTATTTTCATTTATAATTTAGTGGTGAAGCTTCGGAACATTGCACGAAGAATTAATGATGCAATGTTCTACCTAATCGCCAAATGAATGAAATAAGGACATAGAAAACAATACACCAAATCATTGACCCAAACACATAAAAATAAAATGTGAGATTCTAACTTCTACAAAAAAATGGAAGATAAATTACATAAATAAAGAACTTGATCTTGTTTCCAGAATGGAAGATAAATCACGGTGATGGGGAGAAAGGTTGTTATAAATTTGTAATTAATAGAAACTACTTTAAGAAACAATTATATAAGAATCACTTACTTTATTCACAAGAGTAGAAAGCAGTCTGTGCTCCTGCTCAGATTTTCCCCTCAAAAGTGCATATAGCATCTGCAAAATGCCATCCACATAATTGAACTGTGCACAACATGACAACTAATTTTAATGAAAATCTTTATATTTCTACAAAAAAATCAGAACGACTGTTAGCAAATACAAATTCTAAAAGAAAATGTAATTATAATAAGCTTATAATTGATAGAATAAAAAATATGTATTATAAATGCGAATAATATTCTAACTTTCAATACTCTGTCTTTGAGACTTGGTAACATATCCTTTGAAGCATCTGAAAGTGCAATAACAAACTGCTCATATCTAAAACAAGATCAGAAAAACTGTGAATAATAATTTGATTTATAAAAAATCTATTTTAGTATAAATTGGGAGTTGTGAAAATAATATGTTGATAAGGAAATTGATTAAAACAATTTCAACTTTCTTCCCAATTTCATCTAGTGATTGATTAAAACCACCATTTAGTATAAATTGAGATATGAAAACATGACATGTTGATTGGTAGATGTGTACCTCTTTTATTAGAATCTTAGAATCTTAGAACATGGATTGGATGACAAGGGATTAGGAAATGTAAGATTGGATGACAAGGGATTAGGAAATGTACAAAGATCCACGAGGACTAAAATAAAAACATGGAATTGATTTTATGAACACTGTTTTCAGATGTTATAAACACTATAAATAAGGATTAAATATGCAATATTGATTTTGTAATGGAATTGATTTATTCCATCTTTGATTTAAAAGGATTACATGATCTTAAGTGATAAGAAAGAAACAACTGTGGATAGGTGATAAGTTATAAGTGATAAGGAAGGAATGCAGATTAAAAGTAGATAGGTATTCCATGCTAATCTTCAATGTTTCGCAGGTGGAGTACCAGTAAATGAATTAATCCACTAATCATTCCATTCTTCTGAATCGGGGTCATTAAATATCTTGTATTCATCCCAGTTCAGATTATCATCAAACGGCTGAATCTGAATTGGATTAACACACACATAGTTTGGGTGATCAGTTGGGAGGTCTTGCTGGCATAAGGCACATTGGTTTATTCCAGGAATGACATGTTTTTTCTTAGGCAGTGAGAGTCTGTACTGGGAAAGTTCCAGAGGTTCATCTGCCAGTGGAGGTGTCATTTGAGGTGCATTAGTGGTCGACCTCGGTATGGTTGGGTCGACATAACGAGGAAGATTAGTAATTAGCCTCCCACCTGAAGACTGACTAGAGAGAAGAAGATCGTTTCTTTTAAACGACCAGGTGACATTACCACCAGTTCGTCGTGTGGGCGACGCAGCCGTTGGAAGTGTTCTGTGTAGAGGAGACGCGGGGACGGAACCTGCCGAATTAGCGATTGTGCCGTTCTCCGATTCGTCATCGCTAATTACAATGACCTCATTGTCGTTCCCACGGTGCCTACGAATGATGGTGTTCGGTTCGGCTAATCTCTTCCGTGAAGACATTATGAGATTCCTAAAAGCACAATTTCAAGTGGAAACTAAAAACGACAATGGAATTGGGTAAAATCTTATCACGAACAGAGGAAGTATTCAATTTGTATCTGTGGCGAGGTAGGAGAAATACTTAGAAATAGAATTGATTTGGGCGAAACATTTAGAACGTACAATACCTGTGGAAGAGTGTGATTTCAGCGATTGTCGTTGACGATGTTGTTGTTGGTGATTTCTCCATCGCGAGCTGCTCTTAAATAGAAGAACGACCATACTTTGTGTGATGATGACAGTCCGACGACCGACGCGGCAGTCGTGGTAGAGCTCCTTGCTGCAGAGTAGGTGCCGGTATGGTATGAGAGTGTTGATTGGTTTCCGAAACCGCAGATATCGTGGGACTGGACGCCGAACGGCGCAGGGAGAGTACGTTCGGAAATCTGACGTTCCCGGAGAGGACGGGAGAAGAGACGCGGTATGGCTATGACGAAATACAGAGACGCATCTAACGTTAAAAAAATACAGAGAAGCCATGCCTCTAGAGGTCGAGGTATGGCTAAGACAAATGGATCTGTGCCAGCATCAGGCAATGTGTGGTACCCCCACGCTCACCCACGGATTCGAATTGAACGGAAGATGACCGTGAGACCGTTAGAAGTTAATGAAACGCGCCGGCCGTTCAAGAAATTTTTTGTATATATATATGATAATATTACAGATCACGAGTTGATAGCAAAATATTTAAATAGTTACTGAGGAGTTGCTGGAAGCAAGATTATTGCAAGAACTCGATGAGAGAATAGAACTAATCGATTGAAGGAGATGATCCAACAAAGACAGAGAATGATTGATTGAATACGAACCGAAGGAACTCCTGTGATGACTCAGATTCCCAGCGGGAGTATGACCTTGAATTTAAATAAAATAACCAATAACTTCCATGCTGTACACGTTTCATATTTATAATGTATTAATAAGATGGTTTAGGTTTTAATATAAATACATAAGTATTTTAGATAAATGTTAATTGAGCTATGTAATTAGATCTAATGTAACTTCTAGAATAATATGTAGATGACATAACTGATTCATATAACCGAATCTGTTGTGATCAGACCTCTCCTAAAGTGTATAAATACTAATTGCTAATATATTTTAGAGGTATCGAGCAGCTGCTTTCCCCACCTTACACTTGTTTTACTCATATGGTATCATTCGCCAATTGATCCTGGGGGAAGAATTTTCTTTTTCGATTCATTCTCTGTTCTGGTTCTGGTTGATTTTTCCGCTGCTCAACCATGTCGGACGCAAACGGAGAAGTGGTAGCTTCTGAACGGGCTAACACGGTGACTCCGACGAAGGTCATGGTCATCAAGAACCTGAAAACGGTAGCGTTGGACCGCAACAACTATTTTGCATGACAGACACAATTTGCTGCAAACCTAAGAGGTAATGATGTGTTACAATACCTCACAGGTGATGCAGCACTGGATTCACCCACTGCGATCAAGCAAGATCAGTTGATCCTGGGATGGTTGATGTCGTACCTAACGACATTAGTTCTATCAGAAGTTTCAATGTGTGAAACGTCACACGAGGCATGGAGCACACTCCAAATGGAATTCACGATCACAGATTCTGAATATCCGACAGAAACTACATAATCTCAAAAAAGGAGGTAAATCCATTTTGGATTATTTGAATGAAATTAATAATATACTTGAGGCACTTGCAGTTGCGGGAGAAAAAATGCAGGATGCAGATATTGTTTTACTAGTACTGTTCGGATTAGGAGATGAGTTTGAAGCACTAATTCAGAACGTGACTTCGAGGAGGGATGCGGTGACATTTAGAGAACTTAAAGGCATGCTCATAGACGTAGAAATTCGAAGAGCTCGCACAAATTCCACATCTTCAGTCAGCGTGAACGTTGTAAAGGATTAATAAATCTGAAACAATACTTAAACCAAATCAATGGAATAACATTAAACTAAACATAAGGACTAAACTGACATTTATATTATGTTTAGTACTTGTTAATATTTTTGGTTAAGTTTTTGTAATGTAGGTAAATTTCACAACACTCAAGGATTCAATATAAAAGAATATGGAGGGCTAAGCAGCAATAGTTTCAATTAAATAGATGGGCCAATTACAACTGGGCCGAATTCAACTATGGGCTGCGACAGATTAATAATTAATGATTAGAATAAATTAGTTAGTTAAGAAATTAGTTATGTAATAAGTTAGTAATTTCTTATATAACTAAGTGTAATCAACATTTATAATTAATTGAGTTTAATACAATTTTCCCTCCTAATTCTCCTCCTTCTGAACCGGCTCGTTTAACCACCGGTTCAGCTTAGTTAACCACCGGTTCAGCTTAGTTAACCACCGGTTTGTTTCAAATCGTATTTTCCCCCTTCTCCTTCTCATGGCGGCTCTGCTGGAAGAACTTCCCGGTAAGACGCCGACCGATTCCCCAACTCAAGCTACACGTCGTTTTAATATGGTATCATTGGTTGGGAACGATATCAACATTGATCCTGACGTTTCCGCACTGCTGCACTCGAAGCAGAACAATGAGGAACTCATTTACTCCTCAACAGATTCCAAAGAAGCAATGATGTCTTCCAGCTCGGAGGGGACTGATAATTTTTTCAGAAGAAGAGGAAGGAAGAAAACAAGCAAGAAGAAAAGATCCCACAATAAAAGAAGAAATATTCCAAGAAAGTCACCATACTTTCTTTCTGCAGGGGATCATCCAGGCGCACTTATGGTGTTTGATAAATTGACAGGAGAAGGAAATTACGTTTCTTGGGCTAATTCAATGAAGCTCTCCCTACTTTCAAGAAGAAAAACAGCTTTTGTAAATGGAAAGATCAAGAAGCCCATTAATGAGTCAAGTGAAAAATATGAAGATTAGGAAACAGCAAATGGCTTAGTGCTGTCTTGGATCGTGAATGGAGTTAGCCCACAAATTGCATCAACTCTAATTCACACAGAGACAGCATATGAAGCTTGGGTGGAGCTTCAAGAGAGATATAAACAAAAAAATGCACCCAAGACAAGCCAACTGAGGTATGAGATTAATACTTTAAGTCAATCTACTGATAGTATTTCAGTGTATTTTGATAAATTTAAATCCCTATGGGATCAATATATGGAGATAGAAAACCCCGAGTGTAGGTTTTGCACAACTTGTTCACCTATCTACTCTAAAAAAATGGAAAAGGATAGAACTCATCAGTTCTTCCTAGGTCTGAATGAAGATTTTATGACTATAAGGAGCCAAATCTTAGCATATTCAGAGCTACCCACAATGAATCAAGTTTTCTCCTTGGTCATTTAAGAAGAGAAACAGAAAATGAATTTTAAAGAAAAAGGTAGCTCAACAGCCATGTTTGCAAAAAAGAATGGCAAGGAAGAAAATAAAGAAGAACCAAAGAAGAAAGGTTTATACAGAAAAGTGGTAAGAAACTAGATACAAAATACTACTGTGATAATTGTAAATTTTTTGGGCATGTTAGGGAAAATTGCTATCACATAGTAGGCTTTCCAAACAAAAATAAAAAAGATGGCTACAAGAAGTCCAAAGATACTGCTAATCAAACTTCCACCACAACAAATCTACCCAACCTAAACAATGAAGAATTACTACTACTTAAGGATTAGTTAGTTAAGAAATTAGTTATGTAATAAGTTAGTAATTTCTTATATAACTAAGTGTAATCAACATTTATAATTAATTGAGTTTAATACAATTTTCCCTCCTAATTCTCCTCCTTCTGAACCAGCTCGTTTAACCACCGGTTCAGCTTAGTTAACCACCGGTTTGTTTCAAATCGTATTTTCCCCCTTCTCCTTCTCATGGCGGCTCTGCTGGAAGAACTTCCCGGTAAGACGCCGGCCGATTCCCCAACTCAAGCTACACGTCGTTTTAATACGTTGTTGAAGCTGAGAATTCAAAGAAGATGGGAAAGAATTTTAATGTAAAAAATATCCCGTGTCAAATATGCTCAAACAAGGGTCATTGGACGTTGAACTGCTATAACAGAATTAACTTGACTAAGTATCCGCCAACACACAATCGTCTGTGAATGGTCTCAATGGGAAGATGTCTGCAAATTTGGTTCATAAATCAGGGGCATCAATTTGGTATCCAGAATCTGGAACAGTAGATGATATATCTGTAAATATGGTGAGTTTGGGAAAGTCGGGCTCCTGGTATTCAGACTCAGGAGCGACAAATCATATCATCAATGATAGAGGAAACATTCAGAGAGGATCGGAATGTATAAATTCCATAAATACAGCAGATGGACGTCCCATGAGTATCACTCACTCTGGTAATACAATTTTTCATTTAAATAACAGAAAATTTAAGTTAAATGATCTGTTATGTATCCCAACTACATCTAAAAATCTAATATCTGTGAAAAGATTTTGCTGTGACAACATGGCTTCTATGGAATTTGATCCACAGAAAGTACTTGTCAAGGATCTGAAAACCAAGATGATTCTGATGGTTGGAAGGGAACAAAATGGGTCGTATGAACTACCACTACCACTGAAAACTGAAGAAAAGTAGGTTAATCAGGTTACATCAGGGGTAAAAGCAAGTGCACACATTTGGCATTTGAGGCTCGGACACTTGCACTCAAGAGCAATGGGGGAATTAAATAAAAGTAGACTAATAAATGTAACAGATATTAGAGCAGTAAATGATGTATGTGAAGATTGTTGTATTTCTAAGTCTAAAAAATTAAAGCATATAAGCAAATCTACAGTTGACAATTTTCCATTAGAATTGGTGTTTGCTGATGTATGGGGGTCATCCCCGGAAGAATCTACAGAGGGGTACAAGTATTACATAAATTTCGTAGATACTTCAACCAGTTACAACTGGATTTTCTTATGAGGAGAAAATCAGAAGTAGAAGAATGTTTTAATCAGTTTCAGAGGATGGTAGAAAAGAAATATAACAGGCAGATCAAGGCTGTGCAGAGTGACAATGCGAAAGAAGAGTGTTGAGATACTTGGCAGGGACACATGGGATGGGAATTGTTCTAAAAAAGAATGAAATTTTCAATATAACGGCCTACAGTGATGCAAATTGGGCATCAGATACAACCGACAGAAAAAATCAGACTGACTACCTAATATACATGGGACAATCTCTAGTCATGTGGTGTTCTCAAAAACAGAGCACAGTCTCAAGATCAAGCACTGAATCATAATTCAGAGCAATCACTTCTGTTGTGGCTGAGATGGATTGGGTATCAAATCTATTAATTGAAATGGGCATTAAGAATGACAGAATACATAAACTGTGGTGCGACAACTTGGGAGCAACTTAGTTAGCTGCAAATCCGTTTTTTCACACCAAAATCAAGCATGCTGCACTTGATTTTTGTTTTATCAGAGAAAGAGTTGAGAAAATATCTCTAGAAGTGGTTCACATTCCTAACACCAAGCAAAGAGTTGATGTACTGACAAAGGCATTAAGACCAACATCTCTCTTAGAAATAAGAATCAACCTCATCGCTGAGCATAGATGAGCTTGAGGGGGGCTATTAATGAGATGGTTTAGGTCTTAATATAAATACATAAGTATTTTAGATAAATGTTAATTAGGCTATGTAATTAGATCTAATGTAACTTCTAGAATAATATGTAGATGGCATAACTGATTCATATAACCGAATCTGTTACGATCAGACCTCTCCTAAAGTGTATAAATACTGATTGCTAATACATTTTAGAGGAATCGAGCAGTTGCTTTCCCCACCTTACACTTGTTTTACTCATATAATGTCAGTGGCAACGGTCGAGAAGACGAACTGTTTGTCTAGATGCTTGTGTCTGTGAAACCCGTGTATCAGGTATAACTCAAGGTCAGAATAGTAATTCTATCCATTTATTATGCCGGTACCTCTGTGAAGCATCTTCTTGCAGAGAGTCGTGGCCTCAGTCAGTCTACCGTTCTTTCCAAGTGCGTTGACGACCACGGTGTACAGGTATAGTGTAACAGGTTACCGGGTACATCAATATGGATATATTAAATTTCCTAATCTGTTAATTAATATTAAGAGGGGTAAATCAGGAAAAATAAATAAATAACACACTCTTATAATCATAATTCATAAGTTAGTAGACATAGTGGGTAGATTTGATCACCAAACCATCTTAGGTGGTTAGAAATAAAAGCTGTTTTTTTCTTCCAATATACCCTTTTATTATTTAATGATAAATAATATAAACGATTAGACCAACAAGATTACTCGTGATCATTGGTTGTGTTAGTACCGTTGATGTATGTTTGCATATAAGTTGTTCGATGAAATGCCTATCTAGTCTTCACTGTGCCTTCTCTTTTTTCCAATCCTCGGCTCTTCCAGTTCGTTGAAATGGCTATCTTGAAGTTAGAATACACCAACTTCCAAGCTTTTTCAATCCCCGACTCTTCTCCGGCATGATATTCACCTGAGAAGATGATTGTTGGTCGAAATTTCAACCGGAATCCACGTCTGAGTTCTAAACCTTAATATGCTTGAATACAAGGTTCCCACCTATGTTTTTAGTCTTCTCCCCAACAGAATTCTTTATGGGTTATTGACTAATTGTGTACTCACCGCTCTTGTCCCATATTCTCCGGGGAGGTCGATTGGCTGCCCACCGACCGTCAATCCACCAAAACCTGTAATAAGACCACCATTAGACGTGAAATTTCAAGGCAAGCTTACATGACATATTTTCAGACTAATGCATCTCTCCTAGGGGGTCACAAACTCTAATTTTGTTCCAACGATTATATTTCCATTGGTATCTCGTTGGGTCATCCAAACCTATGAAACTAGTACTAATTTGTTCGGAATCTATCAATGGACCTTTCTGAAACAGATTGAAGAACAATTGTAAATTTCTCAGACAACAATCTTTGTTGAAATAAGTTCATAGATCTGATTTTTGTCGATTTGGAGATGAGGATCGACTATCTGATTTGGGTAGTGGCAGGTGATTGTAGGTTTGGGGGTGGCAATATCCGATTGTGGAGAGGTTGAATGCTCGATAAGTTCCCATAGCATAACGGTAATTTTAAATTAATCGTGAGGTTATATTTGGAACAAATTTCTTTTGAAAAGTGACTATAAATACAATTGATTCTAATCCAATATCCATTGATCAAAATATCTGGTTCAATTGTATCAAGAATTAATCCCGGAATTAATATATTGATTATGATATTAATAGGACCTGGATAGGCCCAATGTCTCCGATCTATGACGACGAAAGCTGTGGGGTTAATTTACTAAATTTCTGAACTGTAATTATTTTGGCAACAACCGGAGATTAGGAAGATGGAATCATCGATGCTCCTTGCGTGAAATTGATGATGCCCAGAACGTTGTACGGACTGGTCAGGAGGACGATGGTGATTGGGAGGTCTATTGTGGAGCGAAGCGCTGGAATTTGGTGGTCAGAGCTGTGGCCAGCAGTTACGGGATGGAGATGTAACGTCGTGAGTTCTGCATGAAAATGGAAGTGGGAAAATTGTAGTTTTTATTTAATTAATGAGCAAAATACATCTGAACCCTTTTATAGGGGTATTACAAATGGGTGCAATATGTAAAATGACCATTATTAATGAGTGTTACTAACACTCCTACAATTTAAGATTAATTATTTCTAACAGTTACTAAATTAACTAGATAATTAATCATTTTCTCAATAAACGGATCTGTCCCCTTTCTAACTTGCATAATCGGTCACCCAATGTGAGGGTTTTCTATAAAGGTAGACTTCCGGTCAGCTCGGGAAGACGGGTCTGATTTCTCGCCGGTGATGACGTTGCTGTTACTGCTCTCCGGCTCCTCTTCCCATTCTTCCATTAGTGACACTATCCTCTCCAAATCGTGCACTACCTTATCTGTAACATAGGTCCAATTTTCAGAGTACATAGTTTCCGTAATACCGGTAATGCCCATAGTTTCGGGAGTGGATAAGGTCGTCCACGCGTGATTACGATCATACCACGTGGTGGCATTGTTTAGATATTTTTGTCCTGAATTTCGAAATACCCATATCGTCCCCACCAATTACTACTGTCCAAACCAATACCATGCCACCCAACAACCCAATCCAATACCAAACATCGAAATGATTGTAAATTGTAATTAATTACAAAACCAGGGGCATTTTGCTTCAGTACTCTGTTATAAAGAAGAAGAAAAAGGAGTATACAAACAGGTAGCTCAGGAGACAGCGGCAGAAATATCCTTGGGAACTCGTAAGTGTGTATCTGAGACGTTTAGCGAGAAGGTGAAAGGTTAATGGGGATGGAGGTTATGAGATCATCGTCGTCAGGTCTGAACCCCAACGCTCCGGTGTACATTCCATGGGCTTATCGCGAGGTAGAGGATTTCTCCAAGGAGTGGTGGGATATGGTGAAGTCTTCTCCTTGTTTCCGTGATTACTGGCTCCGTGAGGTGTACTCCCAGCAGCAGCAGCAGAAAGAGGAAGAGGAGGATGAAGATCTGTTTGATGCGTTCTGTCAACAGCAACAGAGTAAGAATAAATTGTTTTCCCCCATCTATCTATGATCTATCCATCTATTTCGTTTACTTTTCGTAACCGATGTTTGTTAATTGACTTTATTTCAGAAGAGGAAGGCGGTGGCGGTGTTGGCGGAGGCAGTGAGTTGGATGCGGGGAAATGGATAAAACTGGAAATGATGAAATGGGGGGTGAAGGAATGGCGTCGACGATCGGAAGGAATCAGTCCACCCAAAAATCACATTGGTAAGGTGCCGAAGAAGATGGTGAATGTCAAGAGAATCAGTCCTCGGGTGATTCAACAGCCGCGTTAACTGAATCGTTTAAGATCTGGTTTCACTGTTTGAGGAAAAGTGTAAAGAAAGTGTTGTAGATAGTGTTCTTCATTTCTCAACATGTTCTATGTCGTGTCGTCTTTGTTTTATCTTCCTGCTTCTGTTTTTTTTAAAAATTTTCTGTACAAAAAATGAACATATCTTGGGTTTCTCCTTTCCTTCCATATCCTTTTTTCCGAGAATGGATCTCAACTGTGAAACTCCTCTTTCACAGAACATCACTCATTTCCTGTTTATTTTACAATTACCTTGAGAAATCAGAAATCTAAATGGGTCATTTATTATAAAATCCCTAGTTATTTAAAAAATATGATCATTAGTCCGATCGAAAGAATTGGATAGGTGATCGAAATATTCGGATTCGGTTCGTTTAAAAACGAATGAACCGAATATTTCGTTTAATATTAAAAAGTGATGGGAAAAACTTAAAAATTAAATTTTTTATATATATTGTTGTTTGTTGGTACCATAGACCCACACGGGGGTGAGTCAGAATTGGGTGGGTCAGTTACCTGTCTTGGATCTGGGGTGCGAAACTGGGCTGGGGTGGGTCAGTTATCTGTCTTGGATCTGGGATCCGAAACTCGTCTGAAATTATAACAAATATTAATTATAAAAAAATAATTAAACAAAAGTAAACTTAAAATTTAAAATGAGTAAACTTTTTAAAATAAATCTAAAATGGAAATAAGGTTTAAAAGTTAATATTTAGCTTAAGAATGTAATAAATTTTTAATCTTAATAATCCTATATGGTTATATCTAAAATAATATATTTTTTAAAACTGTTTTGTCCTGTCCGGAGACGGAATATAACCAAGGCAACAAGCATTGGTGAATTCAGGAATTTTTTCTCAAGTCCCCCCTGCATTCTTAGTTGGTAACAGGGCAAAAAAATAAAAACAAGGCAGATATTCTGCTTCGTCCTCGATACCACCGGGGCGCGTACTGGACGGAACCGAGACGACCCGTCCCGTTCTTATCCCAACCCAAATTACAAAAATATATACATAACTTATGAAATATAAATATAAATCTATAATAAAAACTTATATAATCCAATGTTTAGGTTCAATTCCGAATCTATTTTAAAATTTGAATTTTAGTCGTTTACTTAATTATTGGAAGAACTAGACAGTTAGTAACTAAATCATAAATGTAACTCTATATCAACATAGTTGATTGATGAAATAAGTGTTCAATTCATTTTAAAATTTGAATTCGATTATTGGAAGAACGGTTAAGGTAATTAGCTTCAGTTACTCTGTCATTATGAAATGGTATCAGAGCAAGAAAAATGAATTGAACACTTACTTACTTCGTCAATAAGTAAGTTAGTTAATTTACTAATTGAAGTTAGTTATCTTGACCGCCTAATTCTTCCAATACTAATCGAATCTGAACTTTTTTGCATCGTGGGCTGGTTATTGTGGTTGGTTCACCATCCCCAACCAAAACCTTTTTTTGGAAAGACATTTAGTCGTTGTTACGTAATTACCTTTTAAATACCAAGATTTAGCTGTGCAGTCAATCAATCGTATAAATTATTTAATTATGGTTCAATTTAAAAAAAAAGGCTTGTGGTCCAAACTATCTATTCTCATTGGCAGTCACATGCCTGCAGGCTGCAGCAACATGAAGAATTATTCTTCTTCGTCTTATTCGCTTCTACCCAGAAAGAAACACCACCACCGTGTCTGCTCCTATGCCGTAGCCGTCTTCCTTGTAGTCTCCGTCGTCGTCATATGTGGTGAGGATTTCAGAAATGGGTTTAGAAGAACGTTACAGAGGCAGGATCAGTGGCGGCGTCCACCGAGGCTCGAATCGCTCCAGCACCAGACGCAGAAGGTGAGATTGATTTCAAAACGTTTTTTTCTTCTTTTCTTTCTGTAAGGTCTGATCTGATTGTCTGATTGCTAAGATAAATTTGAATGAAGGTTTTGGAGGTAGATCCTCTACCGTTTGCCGTAGTAGATGAGACGTCAAAGTCAACAAAGGATGATTGTGGAATTTTCAATGGAAAATGGGTCTACGATGAGACGACGCCCCCACTGTACGATGAGGGAGAATGCCCCTATATTCAACCCCAACTGACTTGCCAAAAGCACGGGAGACCGGATCGGGGGTATCAGTACTGGAGATGGCAACCTCACCACTGTTCACTTCCAAGGTAGTTGGTGATTCTGATTTTCCATTTGGTACCAGAAAGAACGAAATCACCGCCCGCCATTATATTGCAGGTTCGATGCTGCTTTCATGCTCGAGCAGCTCCGCGGGAAGAGAATGTTATTCATCGGTGATTCGTTGAACCGAGGTCAATTTGTCTCTATGGTGTGTCTCCTCCAAAGTAAAATCCCCAAGGCATCGAAATCCATGGAAACCTTCGATTCTCTTACGGTCTTCACCGCTAAGGTCGCCCAATTTATTTGGCCGCAACTGATTCCAATCCTATTGCTATAATGTATCTTCTTTCTTTAATCATCTTTTTGGTATCAGGACTATAGTGCTACAATCGAATTCTACTGGGCGCCGTTTCTGGTCGAATCCAACTCCGACGATGCTGTTGTACATCGAATAACAGATCGGATCGTGAGGGGAAATTCCATAGAAAAACATGCTAAACATTGGAAGGGAGCTGATATCTTTGTATTCAACACCTACCTGTGGTGGATGACTGGAAAGAAGATGAAAATATTGTAATTAACCTCCGCTTAATTGTTGTTTCTATGAATTATGGTCGCGATTAATTGCTAATTTTGCAGAAAGGGATCCTTCTCCGACGAGAAGAAGGAGATCGTAAAGATGAAAACAGAAGACAGTTATCGGATGGCTATGAAGAGTATGATCAAATGGACAGAAAAACATGTCGATTCTCGGAAGAAACGAATCTTTTTCACTAGCATGTCTCCCTCCCATTCAAGCAGCAATGAGTGGGGCGGCGAAAAGGATGGGAACTGTTATAACCAAACCACACCAATCGAAGAGCCGTCGTATTGGGGATCATCAAGCAAGACGATAATGCAGGTCATTGGGGAAGAATTTGGGAAGGCAAAACTTCCAATTGAGCTTATTAACATTACACAACTATCAGAGTATAGGAAGGATGCTCACACTTCCATCTATAAGAAGCAATGGAATCCTTTAACACCAGAGCAATTGGCAAATCCGAAGACCTACGCCGACTGTATACATTGGTGCCTGCCGGGGCTTCAAGACACTTGGAATCAACTCTTGTATTCTAAACTTTTCTTTCCATATAGATAAACCATTCTATAATTTTAATCAATTTTTAGTATTGCTTTGGTTAATCTGAAGTTATAAATGTTAATGTATGAAGTCGACAATGCTCGGAGCAGATATTTGAGCTCGCCGGAGTTGGTGTAGTAGCCATCGTTTACACCGGCCAGCTTGTAGATCAATACTATGCTCCTAGAGTCCTAGCATCGTCGACTTCATACATTAACATGGTATCAAAGATTTTTATATTCTGCTCCCTAAGCTCTTCTGATATACTTTGAACGAGTGTTGGGTAATTTAACTACACAACACACACTAAACGAGTAATTTGATAATAGTTCTGAAATCAGTAATTGTATTATTAAATTGATTTTAAGTCTAATTGTATACTAATTAGTAATTCCTTTACTTAGCACTAATTCCTTTAATAAATGGTTAAATTGCAATTCTACAAATTAAATTGAAATAGAAGTAAATCATAAATCCCTCTGTTTCTCTCTCCACTACTCTTCTATATCTCAAATCCCTCTTTCGAATTTTCTTTTTCGTCCGGCGGCTAAACTTGGAGAGGTAATGATGGTTTTTTATTTCTTCCCTAATTCTTCTTCTTCTTCTTCTTCTCATGCTTCCTTTTCAATATTTAGTATGCTTCATTGCTTGCAGATTTGAAAATAGACAGTAGAATTCGACATTTTAGGTATGTCCATTTTTTTCGATTTTCATTTACTGTTTTAAAAATATTGCTTTGCCAACAATCAATGTGGAACGTCACATCGATCGTTATTTATGTACGGATAAGTTAAATCCGTCAATTTGTTTGTAGTTTTTAATGATAATTCGAGTTTGATACGTTTTTTATTGCCTAAACCTCTTTGTATTACCAGCAACTGGCGATCAGATCTGAACATTTCCGGTTCAGATACCTGTGGATATGACAGAAAGTAACCCCCATCAACAGGTAGTAAACACCCACCAATAGGATGGCTGTGATAATTCGGTTTCATTTTGTTTTTTTCGACTCTTTATATGTGTCGTTTGATTCTTTTTCTTTTGGTTTTAATAGATTCTTGAGCAGTCTCTTCTGACAGTAGCAAAGGCAGTAGAGGATAAGCTTGATGATGAGATCTCAGCTTTGGAACGGCTTGACCTTGATGACATTGAAGCACTGCGGGAGAGGAGACTGCAGCAGATGAAGAGGATGGCAGAGAAGAAGAAAAAATGGATTTCTCTTGGACATGGGGAGTACACTGAGATCACCGAGAAACACTTCTTCGCATCTGTCAAGGCCAGTGATCGTGTTGTGTGCCATTTTTACCGTGAAAATTGGCCATGTAAGGTGAGGAAACCTTTATTTTCTTATTCTTGGTGCTTATTTGGTTATTTCTTTGCGTATTTATTATTTTGTTCAATTACTGATAGCTTTCATCTTAGTATTTGATCTGGCACTATGATTGTTTATTGGGTGAATACAGTGCTTGGTTCGAGTATTTTGACTCTAAAGATTGGGGAAGTTTGGAAGTATTTTCAAAATTCAAATCACTTATTGCATTTGAAAATTACAATATATATAGCATATAATGTATTGGCACTAATTATCGGATAAATTTAATCCCACCTCATATTGATTATTGGATGCTTAGATAATTGAATAGTTATTATTCTGTGCTGAATTAAATAAACAAGAATGTTTCTCCATGTTCTTGCTTAATATTCCAATTGTGAACTCGGACTTTAGAGAGTTAGTATAATGAATATTGCATTATTTTTCTATGTATAATGTATCTTCTTTTCAGCATCCAATGTCATTTGAATGGCAGACCATAATGAATTTTTTTTGTTCCAATATTAGAATATTTAACAAATTGCAACTTTTCATGTGTGATAAAACTGTGAAGAACAAATAGTTCCATATCCCTGTGTTGTTCTTTGTATCATGTAAGCTAGCTATTTTATCGAATCATGTAATAATTAATAATTAATACTTTTGACTTTTGATATTCATAGATATTTGTATATTTTTAGTATTTCTTTAATGAATTTCTAGTCATTTAAATAAAACAAAGTACTTTGCCATTACAATGTCTAGTTTCTTATAATCTTTTTGGCTTTATTTTATCAAAGTTTACTTAATAACCAAAACCTTTTTTCTAAGAATTAAATGTATAAATATTTAAAAGTATTTTGTGGTCAAATTATCTAGAAAAATCCCATGCTGTAATGTCTAGTTTATGCAATTGTTTGCAACCCATGTATTTCTTATTTTTCCATATTTCAGGTGATGGACAAGCACCTTAACATTCTCGCAAAGCAGCATATGGAGACGCGGTTTCTCAAAATTCATGCCGAGAAAAGTCCATTCTTGACAGATAAACTCAAAATCATCGTGTTGCCAACCCTTGCTCTCATAAAGAATGCCAAAGTCGACGATTACATTGTACAAATTGCAAAACCATCACATACCCACCATATTGTAAATTATATCTCATACTCTTGTCAACAAATATCTTACAGTTAGGCTTCGATGAGCTTGGTGGAAAAGACGATTTCAGCACAGAAGAGTTGGAAGAGAGACTTGCAAAGTCTCAAGTCGTTATTCTCGATGGTGAACCATCCTTGATTAAATCTGAATCCTCCAGCAATAAAACTAATCGAAGCGTAAGACAAAGTAAGATTAATAACTCAGATTCGGATTCGGATTAACATTTTACATTTGCACTTTGTTTTGACTGGCTAAATAATATTAATAGGGTTTTGAAAATGGGATTTTGTTAATATTATTAATAGGATTAAATATGAGATAGTTTATGGTTTGGTTTAGTTTAGTTTAGTGTTAATTTTATATTATATTATCTCTTATTATGTATAAATATTATTTTATTTTGCATTTGCATAAACTTTTGAGCTCATGAAATTATTGTTTTATATTTTTATCTTGCTGGATTCATGGGTTTGGTTTAGTGTAATATTAAGGAATTTCAAACCTTGATCAATCATTAGTCATTACAAGAGTGTCAAGATAGTTATTTTCATAAAATATACCCTTGACAAATGTGTTAAATGCATGGCAATTGTGTGATTTTGCTGATATGATTGTAAAATAATAAATTGAATAGCTAGATTTATATCATTTTGCTGAAACGATTCTTGTGGGATACTAAATATGAGATATTTCAACTGAATCCATTTATATATATGGATGGTTTATATCATTTTTTTTTAAAAATGTAAGGTATCTCTCTATATTTGTAAAATTATCAACCTTCGAATGATTTAATATATAAGATTTGAATATTGAATCTCAGAAACCTTAATAGTTCTTGAGACGAGTCTGTCTTACTTTGTAATCTTTTTGAATCACATATTCACATTCTTGTTGAATTCTGAACGACTGAACCCCAACTTGAGTTTTTTAAACCGGTTTTTCTTTGACAACTATTTAAATTCATATCTATATATTACGACGACTTTTAAGTTTTAATCAACAAACAAGGTTTTTTAATCGGATTTTAGACAATTATGTTATTTCTTACAATTTGAGATTTGCCGGTTCATTGATCCGACCCGTTAAAACATCTCCAAAAGAATTTTTAGTTTTTCATCTAGACTTCCCTCTTATTCTCCGACTGCTACCTTCTCCATCAATGGCATCACGAATCCTGACAGGCTTTCGGTTTCACAGCGTCTTTATCTTCAAAAGGTACTATTCTCTCTTATTAACTCCTTCTTTACCACTCCATTCCTTTCATACTTCCGATCATCATCCTCACACGACTCCATTCCCATCCGATCATGCCGTCATCACCGAACGCTTCGTTCTTGAACAACTCTCTGAAATCCTACCCATCCCTAAAGACAGAATTCTGGACACTGAAAATTCTCCTCAAAAAAATGTTCGCGTCGTTGATGGATTTCTCTCACCCGTGGAGAAGATCCGCGGCGTTTTCCTCCAGAAGTTGAAGTGGAAATCTGCAATCAACTATTCTCTTTCAGAGACTGGAGTGGAGATCACTCCGGAGATATTTGCGGAAGTGGTCAATTGGGGGAATTTGGATGGTAAATCTATGGTCTCGTTCTTTGATTGGGTGATTACACAAAAGAAATTAGGGAAATGCACCGATGTTTATAATGTCATTCTGAAAGCTTTGGGAAGGAGAGGTTTCTTTGTGTTTATGGAGAAAGTTTTGTTTAGGATGAAGGACGATGGAGTGGCTCCCAATGGGAAGACAGTAGGAATTGTATTAGATGCTTATGTGGCTCGTCGCCAAGTGTGTAAGGCTGTTATGATGTTTGAGAGGTTGGAGGAAATTGAAGTGAGGCATGATTCGGAATCTCTTGCAGCGATTATTCACAGTCTTTGTCGATGGGGTCATGCTAGTGTTGCACAATCAATTTTTAACAAGATGAAGGGGAGAATCACAGTTAGTAAGATAGTATACAATGAGATTATTGGTGGATGGGCGAAAATTGGTAGAGTTAAGGAAGTTGAAAGAAATTGGGAAGAAATGGTTGCAAATGGGTTAAGTCCGGATAGTGAAACTTACAGACATCGTATTAAATGTTTTGGTAGGGCTGGTCGTTTTAATGACGCTGTCTGTGCTTTTGAAAAAATGAAGGAGAAAGGATGTGTTCCGGACGTGATTACTTACAATGCCATTATTTCTAACTTCATTTTTGCAAAGGAATTGGATAAGGGGATAGAATATTACAAGACCATGATTGCTAATAACTGTTTTCCAGATATTGATACCTCTTCTAGACTGATCTGTGCATTGTTGAAATTTCGAAGGGTTTCAGACGCACTCGAACTATACGATGAGATGCTGGCTAGAGGAATTTACCCAACTACTGGAATGGTTACATCCTTCATCGAGCCTCTCTGTAGTTATGGGCCGCCACATGCTGCTATGGTTATCTATAATAAGGCTAAGAAAATAGGATGTAGGTTGTCTATGAAAGCCTATAAACTCTTACTTATGCGGCTTTCAAAGTTTGGTAAATGTGGGAAGGTGCTGAAAATTTGGGAGGAGATGGAAGCAAATGGTCATTCTTCTGATACAGAGGTTTATGAGTATATAATTGACGGACTTTGCAATACAGGAAAGTTGGATCATGCTGTGCTTGTTTTGGAGGAGTCGATGAAAAGTGGATTTTGCATAGGAAGGCTAGTCTATAGTAAATTGAGCAACATGTTGTTAGAAATGAATAAAGTTGAGACAGCCTATAAGCTCCTCCTCAAAGTCAGGGATGCACGTCTTAAGGCCAATATGAAAAGAATTTGGCGATATAATGGCTGGCACTTTTAAGATTTATTCAATTCAAATTCACTATGGTATATTGTTACTTTAGATGATGGATTTGATTTTATATCATTCACGACAGTGATTCTTCAAATCAAGGCATTACTAGAAAAATGAATCATAAATCAAGACATGGAATCTTATTTTACAACGATGTATTTATTAAAATTTGCCATAAATTATGGGGTGTTCTTTATTTAATTATTTGTTACTGTCTTTTTGTTATTAGATATGATTTTATTTTTGAAAAATTATACTTGTTTTTGATATTTTTCAATGTTCTGCAGTTGAATTTTAAAAAATCCTTCACAATTCATAAGAATGTCTAAAGTTGTCAGTTTTAGTAGCAGAATGAAGTATTGCCTTAGCGGTCATACAGATCCTAATCAAACAGTTGACATTCATGATATCTTCATTGTGAAAAGTAAATTACGGTGGCTTGCCTTTTGTTTGAGCGTCCTTCCCATGATCAGTCTATGCATTCTTTTACTCTCAAAGGTAGTAACAAGATCATTTGCTTATTTTGAAACTACCAGTTGCATTGAGTTATTTTGCTGAATTTTTATCTCCATTGAAAGCAAACCTTTAGATGACCCTGAAGCATGTTGTATCAATTTAACAAATGCTGTATTGCATTATATTACGTGACTACACAGTTTTTTTTGTTGTTGGCTTATTACATTTTTGTAATCCAGGAAAAATCAGACACCAGCATTCTGTGGGTCATTCTCTTGTTCCTCAGTATCATTTCTGTAATACGCTTAAATTCTAAGAACATTAAGAAAGGTATGGTTTTTAAAATGCTTTATAAAAGTCACAAAACCCATTTTCGATGATATTTGAGGTGAATGATAAAAAAGCTTTAGCAGTCTTAAATTATGACAATGATGTTTATTCTTTAAATATGGTTGCATACTACTGAACTTGGATAATTAGACAATTACCAAGGATTCCCAATATTACTAAATAATGACAACAATATTTTTGCCTTTTAGACTTATCCAAAACATTGTTGTTTGGTTAATAATGTTGAACATTAGCCTAATTGATCTTGTCATCTTGTTTTATAACGTGTTCTAATCGTTTTCTTTCCTAAGCTTATGTTTTTATATTTAAATTTCAAAATGTTATTGTAAATTTGCTATTACAGTTTTATAGCGGAATTATCCATCCTGTATTTTTATTAATTGTGTGTGATCTGTGAACATTTTGATAGAAAAGTTTAGGCAAGCTATCATTATTATATTTTCTTCGATGCATCAGTTTGTTTTTAATCGTTGATACAACAAATCTTGCAGAATCTGTTATGATTATGCGGTCATTTGGAATCCAACTTGAAACCCACTACTGGAGGTATGTTTATTCTTAAAAAATAAGTGTTGTTTTAGTCGTACCATTTACCCGTTTTCTCAGTTGTTTTTTCTATAATCCAAATTCTTTTCGAATCATTATCAATAAACCACCCTATTTTTAAATATGTAAAAAATCTTATATTAACGTGTCTAGATAGATTTGATATTAATAAATCAGCCTTTTTTGATATGATACACCATTTAGGCATGGACTGCTTTTATTTTTTTGCCTTTTCTACTTCCTTTTTTAGAGGTTTTCCTTGTGATTTCTATTTGATATCATAAAAGAAAAAATTATGTTGAAACTCTATTCACTGTAAGTCTGTAACTATAAAATATTGAATTGGATTTTGCTCACGATTTCTAGTTGAAGAATGAAGCCTTTTGAAATTGTGAATTTTTTCCTCCGCCAGTTTTTGAAGCTATTATTTTTTTCTTATACTGTAGTGGGAAAGTGAGGAGACGCTTTATCAGCATAGACAATATCCTTAAACCTGTAATGAATGAGTGTGTAACACCTATGACTTGTTACTGGACACTTTCTCTGATTCTCTGCGATGAGGATGAACTTGTTCTCGTTTTCAAGGTAGTAATATGATGTTGAAAGAAATCTTTACAACGTGATTCATACCTGAACTGAACTTTATTTAATTAATGTAGGAGTCACACATTCCAATTAAAACGATGATTCCCGTGTGGAAGGCGTTGCGTGCTGCTCTTGATTGTCGAGAAAGACACGTGGTGATTTCTGAAACAAAATAACGTTTTCAGAATGGAAGGTGATGTATTACCTAATTTTGAAATTGGGTTTGTATAGTTGGGTATTTGTTCACGTCTTATTCTCCATAGAATAATTATCAATCAATTACGTTTATTTTAATTTTTGATACCTTCGGTCTTTACGGATAAAAGTATAAAACCAGGGATTTTGGATGGGGGGAGCCGGGAAGGAGTAAAATGTTATTTAATTCACACTTACTCTGTAACTTATGAATCATGATACAAGATGATATATTTTGCTGTGTTGCATGTATACAGAAGATGCATACTTGAGTGTGTGCGTTGTCACTTTATCAAATAGTAAGAACCAATTCAGGAACCGATTTCTTTGCGTCACCCCCGGCAAGTCTACTTTGCCAAATCGGCATGAAGCAACGGGAAGCCGACGAGGTGACGGTGTCCAATCTGGTGACGACAAGCGAGGTATTGAAATATTCCCTGACTTGGGTGATCATCCCATCAACAGTCACAGTCCAAGCATGCACCCAAGACACAGTCTCGGTTGTGCCGATTCCTTCAACTATCACAATGTTCCCGAACACTGCGATGGAAGAAGGTCTGAACGTGAATTCGATTCTATCACTCCGGCCTGTCAGCATGTGCATCATGTGCTGGTGTTCAGGTGGTCCATGGAACCACCACTCTATGTCCGGATTGAGCAATCGTTGCACGGTTTCCACATCACGGATATTCAAAGCATCGTAAAGGGCAAGGACCGCCTTCTTGTCACGTTCCTCCCCCGGTTCAAGATTTGAAAATGCCAGCTCCGTCTGGTGGATTTTGAAGTTTGAAATGGAGATGGAAGTGAAGGGGAGAGAATACAAGGAGGTGTTGGGTTGTTAATTTATATAATTGGATTAAGATCGAAAGGCAAACGTGGTTGATGTGAGATCCACATACACGCTAAGTACGTAACTGCACTTTCCCAAATGCCTTTATTTTATTTTATTTCATTCCAATCCCAACACGGCAACACGGCAACACGGCAACACTCACACCACATATGAGTAAATGGATGTACATTACTTTTATTACTTTATCCAAGGGCGAAAGTAGACAGAATCCAGTGAAGCATCCATCGTTGCCGGACAGGTGGAATGGTTTATGGATGAGTATAATCCATTTTCCCTTCTAGTCATACCGATCCTATTGAAAACATTGTCTACTTAGAACAGTATGTCTACTTTGGGTGTTGAAAGGTGAATGTCGATGGGAGTTGTGTTGTCGCCAATCTGTGTCTATAATTTATATACAAGGATGATTGAGGAATCTGTATATAGTTTAAATATTTGTTTATCTACTCAAATTCCTTTCTAAAATAAATCATTTTAGTAATATACTTAAACTTACAAATCACAATATAATTAAAAGATTGTTAATCGAATCATAGTTTATAAAATCTCAGTTTTATTATTTTTAATAGAATGAAAATATTATCAAAATCATATAATATAATGTCGGTGAAAAATTAATTAAAATCAAACTTGAGATTTTCAAAAATCAATCTTAATAGATTTGTTTTATAAAAAAATTATTAGTTTGTTATTTAGGTTCGTTAATATATACATAGATAATTTGATTTCGTATAAATAATAAGTAACGTATTGATTATTGAATGAATGATGTTGTATTAAGTGTTTTTGGTTTAATAAATGATACCAAACACTTGAGATTTATTTTCTTGTGTCTTTCATTCTCCATTATATCTTTTACTTCAAGTCTTGTTTCCTCTTTCTCGTGATTTAAGGTTTCTTAATACTCCATTTCTTTCTTCATCGATTTTTCGCTTCTTACTTGTCGATTTCTAAATGAATAAGAACCTGAGTAATTACACGCGATTTAGTTTTTTTAATTGTTTCAAAAAAAAAAAAATTGTGAAATTATTGAAATTCGAAACATTTCAATTTCTACACCTTTTCTAAAGAAATAATCATCAGAATTATTGAAGCTTATTTACATATAGATGAATAGATGAAGTCTTGAAGACTTACGTAAGTGTTATTGGTAGTAATAGAAGTCAAACAGTGTAGCTGTCATTGAGCTAGCCCTTTAAAAATTTCACTGAAATATGAATGTTTGTGATGTACAGACGCACAGTACATCCCCACCACAGCTGTTTTTATACTTAATTCCGACCATTAATTGCTCCAGCTTTTTTTTCTGCTAAAGTTTTCTTATCAATTAATTGCTAATTTTGTTCTCTTCATCTGTCATATGAAAATTAAAAATCCAATCTTCAAATGTGGAAATCCTGGTACGTATATCATCCATTCACTCCGAGGTAGAGGTGGGTGTGTGTCGGGTCAAAACCCGAACATGTCAGGTCCAGGTTTGGGTTGAAATTTTCGGTTATGAAAACCGATGCGAACGACCCGAACCCGAGTAATTTTTACCTGATTGACTCAAACCTGAAAATTTTTATAAAAAATTCATTAAAATATAAATAATTAATATAATTTCATATAAAACACTTTATAAAAAAAATTAATATATAATTATAAATTTCTCATCTTTTATAAATCTTAATTAGTTAATTTCATATCTTAAAATTTAAACCTTAATTTCATTTCTCTCTCCTCTTCCACTTTCATTTTCCCTCTTCGCCGTCGCCGACCCTCTCCTCACGGTCGCCGGCCCTTTCCTCGACGTCGTCGGACCTCTCCTCACCGTCGTCGGATCTCTCCATCTTCACAAATCCTTTCTATCTTCATAAACCATTTTATTTGATTTTTATAAAATTTAAATATTATTTAAACAACAGGGTTTTTTATGCAAAATATTTAATCAATTTATTAAGCCCGAACCCGACCAAACCTGACATCAAAACCGGTTTTGGTCCGGGTTCAATATTTTTTGACATTCCTGGGTTTTGACCCGAACCCGATTTGAAAACTCCGGTCCGGGTTTAGGCAAACCCGACCCATGTCCAATCCTACTCGGAGCAGGAAGTAAACATTTTAACTGTAGAAATTTATACTCTGTTGTAAAAAAAATAGATGTAAAAACATTAAATAAAAACCCATGCTGTAGACTGTAGTCTGTAGAGTGTATTAAATGACGTCCTTCAGTCTATTATTTTGGGCACTCCAAATTATCGACATTCATAGTACAACTACACATGATATACAGTGTGTTGTGTAAAAAAAAGTTACATTTTAGAATTGTTTGATGTTCATAGTTAATGGTGGGTTAAAATTTAACAAACATAATTCTAACTCACCAAAAACACATAGAAGGTAAAGATGTGAAAAATAAAATGACTCAAAAAATCATACCCATAAGAGGATTTATCGATCTTTTAGGAAAAAGACTTTCTTTAAAAGTAGAAACGATATGATCAGTAATCACTTGCATGTAGTGGATCGAAATGTGATGGTAAGAACACACCAGGGTTTTTTCATCCTTCATTGTCCAAGACCCACTACGCAAGAACGATGAAACATAATTCGTTCTAGAAAATATCGAATCAGTCTCCAAAAGTTGTTGAAGGCCGGCCTAAATGATCGTAAGATCACTTGGCTGAATACGGAGGGTGTGGGGTGGATCGCATGTGATCACACCTCTTTTTTTGTTTTAAAATTTATATATTACAAGATAATTTCAATTAAAAAAAAACATGTTTATGATTCGAATCTTACTTTATATTTTTTCACTTAGATTTATCCGATTATATATCTTAGAAAAATACCCTACGTTGTCAAATATTTTCTGCTCGTGCTACTGTATGCTACTGTATTTTGTATACCACTGGATTCTGAGCAACAATTATTGAAGCAGTTCTATGTAGATATGAGAATTAATTTTACTACCCATTTAACCTAAAAACCCATTTATTTAATCCAGAAAGCACATGTATCTACAGTCTTGCACTTCAGGTTTATTGTACGATGGGAAGAATTGGATCCCATCCTACTGTCTCTCTTTTGTTTTTGTATTCAGAGCTAGCTAGCTAGCTTATGATTATAAATCATGGAGATCGAGAGAGATAGAGAAGAAATGAAGAGAAATTAATGAGGTGAAGTTTGCAGGATGGAGAAGCAGGGTACGTGCATGCATTACCATATTCACAAGGCTGCTAAGCCTGTTCTCTAGTGTTCTTCATGCATGTGCCTTTCTTCTCCATCATGACAACTTCATCTGGATATATATCAACGTAAACCAACATCTTCTTACTTGTAATCTCTACCCATCTCAGCTGGCCTCTTCAGTTTTTTTCCTTCTTTCTGAAATGTCAGGCTTCTTGTTTTGCTTTCTTAATTGTTTTGGGATTTCATTTGCAGGAATATCAGTTTTCCAGATATTTAATCTCTGTAGTTTAATTGGGGAGGAGATCGAGGGTTAGATCCAAGTATCCAACCAACATGAACATGAACCTAAATCTAAATATATATTAGTTGAGCAATGCAAATTATCAATAATCTATTTGTAAATTAAATAATTATCAGGTTGATGAATGATGATAAATCAATATAATAGGTGAAATTTAAGATTATATATCCATAAAGTGCTGCTCACTTTGTTCTGTCGATCGATGCTTACTGGATTTTAATCATTTTTTTTGAAGGAGTACTTATATCTTCATTTTTTTTTTGTCTTAGGCTGTAGCTGATTCAGGCTTGGATAGTTGGATGTGCTCGGAGATGTCATACGTACCGGTAATAGAGGTCGGACCCAGTTTTTCCGTATCGTAAACAGTGGATCTGACCATCACCCGGCAGTTCACGTGCTTGGGAGACGATTTCATGGTCTCTGACGTTAATGGGAAAGAGTTGATAAAGGACCAAGGGAAAATCTTCACCCTGAGAGATCGTCGCACGCTCTACAACTAGAATAATCATCCACTCATCAGCATGCATGCAAAGGTGTGTGTATGAGTGTTTCGCCTGAGGCTCTAAATTTTAATAACATTGCGTCCGGAATAATTTTTTCAAGTGATGAGCCCACACCGGAGATGGTTGGTCTTCCGAAGAAACAATATAATTTTTTCAGGTGACGATACCGAAGATCTCTTATTTGAAGTTAAGAAGTGCCATATTTTACAGACCAAAATGAAGCTGGATACGTGCTCTTGGCCGGAAACGTAAAACAGGAGGTCAGCGATTTCAAGATCAAGGGATCGAAGTTACTCCAAGAAGTCGTGCACTGTAGCTCAGACGCACAGGAAAGACAAGATCGGAAAAGATACGCGTGGAGTTACAGTGTATCCAAATGTTGATTATGCTTTCGTCGTCGCCCTTATGCTTATTATCTTCTGCGATAAGGAATTTATAAAAGGCGATGGGAAGAAGAAGAAGAAGAACAATAGTGTGGTGTATTATCTTGGAGTACATTGAGAAGAAGGAGAAAGCAGCAGAAGCAGCAGTAATAGCGACAGTGACAGCAATGAAGATGAAAATGAGGATGAATAAGAAGTTGGGGAAGACGGTGGTGAAGATTAAGAAAAAAGATTCTTTCAGCTTTTTTATTTTGTTTTGTTTAGACTTTAGATTTATCAATGTTTTTTTAAGAAACTTTTAAGATGTAGTAGATTTGAAGAGGATTTGAACTATAATTATCATTTATGACTTAGCATTTATTATAAAATATCAATTTAAAGGTGAAAACGAGATAAGTCGTCGGTCTGACATGGTTGCCTCGAAGTAGTAGGATAGGATGTAGGGGTGAGATTCTCCGTCCCCAACGGGCGGGTACGGAGACGGGAAAAATCTCCGTCCCCATCTTCGGCCGAAATTCTCGATGATCGTGTCCCTCTGAAAGGTGACTGATCTTCTCTATTCCCGTATAATCACAAGTATATTACAAGTATATTCTAAGTATATTACAAGTAATCCCCTTTTTACACTTCACCCCTAAGGGTATTTATACAATTTTCTATCGGACGCTGGACCCTATGCTTTCGGACTAGAATCCGGTTTAACGGATCCGACATACTTGGGATGCGACCTTTGGAGGATTAACTGTTCCGGCCGACAGGTCCGCCCCGGTCCGCCCGGTCGGGCGAATGCCCGTGAGGCAACTTGGGCCTTCCTCTTTCGTTCACCTTGTTGGGCCTTGCTTCTGGGCTCCTTTGTGGACCTGGGCTGATGAATTGGGGGTACCATCACCCGGCCATTTCCTAATTAAATTCATATCCTAATTAAAAATTTAAAAGTTAAATCTATATTCTAATAAAACCGTAAACATAAAAAGTAAAAACTCAATCGACAATCGTTCAATATTGATTCAATCTTAAATAACTTAATCTCCAACTCCAAATTATATTCAAATAGCCACCGCCGACCATCTAATTCTTATTCTTGTTCCACCGTCGACCATTTTGTAGATAATGAAACAGAAGAAAAATCAAACTTGGTTATTTCAGACATAAAAACTATGAACTCGATTGATCTTGATCACCATGACGATGATCTTTTTGCTAGTGATGAAAAAGTTGATGAAATTGAAGATTAATTAATTTCGATAATTTTTGTTCATCAACTAAATTATTATTTATTTACATTTGGATTATTTAATTTTTAATTATTTATACTATTTACATTTAAATTAATATTTTAATTACATTAGTAAATAATAAATAATAACATACATTAGTATTTAATAAATTATTGTTTAAAATAAATAAATAAAAATTAATATTTTGACCGATTTGCCACACCTATAATGTGAAATTAAGGTGTCAAATAAGTCGAGTTTTTGCTTATAAGGTTGAGTTTAGGATCGACTCGTTAAAAAATTGTTCAACTCGTTTAGACTCGTCTCATTAGTAAAATCGACAAGTTCGGAATTGATCTCCAATTATAAAATTTAACATGAAATTTTACAAATTGAAAAAAAAACTAAAATATAAATATTTTAAGAAAAATATATCTGAAAATAAATTTGAAATTTAGATTTTATTTAAGTTTTCAGGTATTTTATTCTTTATTAATTAATATCTATATGAATTTAATTAATATCTATAAAACTTTTAATATTTATATTTTATTTAATTATTAAAAACTCTTGATGAATTTATGGATTATTAGAGGGGCTAATTTTTTTCTTAGAGGATCTAATTTTAAGTCATTTAACAAAATTTTTTTAATTCAATTGTTATTGGTGATACAGTATCCCGAACCCGGTCACAACCTACCAGCAACTAGAAGTCCGGATAGCCTAAGATGAGTTAAGGTACCTATTCTAGGGTTGGGGAGGTCTCAAGTCGAATCCTAGGAAGATCGACTTTCCTGAGGATCGACTTCCCTGGGATCGACTTCTGAATAAAGTCGATCACTAGGAAAGCCGACCCCCAGAAAGTCGATCTCGGGCCCCAATCTGATCAGTTAGGCGGTTACTGCCCATATGACCAGATTACCCCCACGAGAACCCCTATAAATAGGAGGCATCCCCACTCATTAAAGGCAGGTCATTTGGAGCGAAAGGATTCCTAGCGAAGCAGAGCTCTGCGCACTTGAGTTCCGGTCCGGTTTCCCGCGGAGTTCCCCGCTTGGCGCTTGCTTGCGCGTCTTGGAGTACTGGTCGGGTTTCACCCCCATCAGCTGGCGCCGTCTGTGATTCAAAGATACTCACGACAAAAGCTCCTCGACTTTTTCGAAAAAAGTGATCGACTTTTTTCCAAGTCGCCAGCTAGGGAGTCTTGCGAGGAAATCAGCCAGTAAGGGATCGACTTTTCAGAAGATCGACTTTTTTCTTCCAAGAAAAAAAGTCGATTCCTCAAGGAGCTACGCTTTCAGGCTACGACTTCCAAGGAATCCTCCAAGTGCACAAGGGATCGACTTTCTCCAAGCAAAAGTAGAACACTTTTTTCAAGAAAAGTCGAACACTCCAGGATGGTGGTAACACGAAGCACTTCCCAAGGAGGAGGAGCAAATTCTCAGGAGGCGCCAGAGCAACAGCCTGGCAACTCAAAAACTAAAAGGCCAGTGGGTCGACCACCCAAGGGCAACAAGAATAAAAGGACTCCCACGGGACCTGAGGCTGAACCCGAGGGTGAGCTCGAGAAAACTCCCCAAGTTTCAGCAGGAGGGGAGAATCTGAACATCACGGTTCAGGCAATAGCTGAGGCCATCCGACTCCTTGCTGAGAAGGAGAAGCCTTCGGAAGAACAACCTCAAAAGGAGAAACTCACGAGCAGCAAGGAACCAAGGGCTGCAGCATCAGAAACCACTCACGGGTTCGTAAAGATGCCTATAGAGGAACTAGAGAAGATGAAAGAAACCATAGCAAAAATGAGCGAAAAAATAAAGAATATTGAAAAATCCAAAGCATCAATGTTCCTTTCAAAAGCTCAGACCTCAAAGCAGGCCAAGGCGCAACAGGAGGTGTCAAGTCATAGGGCAGCACACTCCAGCGCACCATTACTTCGCAAACCAGAGGAGCAACCTAAAACTCCTCCTAAAAAACCCGTATATGAAGAAAGCACGGGAGACACGGAAGGAGGAGGCGAGGTCCCAAACTGGCTAGTGGGCATGGATGCCCTGCACAAATCACTGATGGTAAAACCAGCACCTCTGAAATTCAGGCTACCCAGGCTACAGATCTATGATGGGAAGATGGACCCAGCAGACCACATAAATATGTTCGTAGGGGCAATACAGTGGGCCACATCAAGGGATGATATCTTATGTAAAGCATTCCCAGGAACACTGAAAGGACCTACATACAGATGGTTCGTCGAACTGCAGCCAAGGAGCATAACAAGTTTCGAGGACTTGAAAAAGAAATTCATTGCCCAACATTGTGGAAACACAAGGGTCCGAAAGGGTACAGAATCACTGTTTGCAATCAAACAGAATAGAGATACGCTCCGGAATTACACAACCAAATTCACGGAAGCCATGCAAAAAATCTCCGACCTAAACACAACAATCGCAATATGCGCATACTCAAAGGGGGTAGACATGAACACACCATTAGCAATAAAGCTAAATGTTAGTAATGTAAAATGCATGGAAGATCTGCTGACAAAGACCCAGAAATATATAAATTCTGAAGAGTATGAGAAAGAAAAAGAAAAAGAAAGAGGTGTCATAAGCAACAAAAAGGCATATGAAGCACCAAAAAAGAATTTCCAGAAATTTGAGAAAGGAGAATTATCCTGGAGACCAAAACACGATGGAAAGGTCTACCAGACATCTGAAGAGTTTAGGAAACCAAGGTATCCGAAGTATAAAGACTTAGGATTCACGGTTTTCAGCACTCCAAAAGAGGAAATCTACAATAGAGAAAAAGGAAAAATAAGGTTTCCTCAACCAGAAGAGTTAGACCCTGCAACAAAAAAAGTTCGAACAAGGAGGAACAGGTATTGCAAGTTCCACAAGGATTACGGGCACAACACAGAAAACTGCAGGGAGCTAAGCACCTTCTTAGATACACAAGTGAAGGAAGGAAAGCTGAAACAATACATAAACAAAATAGAGAGGGGGCGACAAGGCTGCAAGGACCCAAAGAACAAGGGTAAGCGCCAACGCTCAAGAAGTCCTGATTCAGACACTGACCATAAAAGAAGAGTGATAAATTTAATCTTCGGTGGAGGATCAGTAGGAGAGAGCAGAAGTTACTCGCGCAAGGTAATGCAGACTACCACGGTACCAAAATCTAAGAAAAGATCGTACCCAAGCGAGGAAATAAGCTTCTCTGAGAAAGATCTGGACAACGTGGTCAGCCCACACGAGGATCCGCTAGTAATACAAGTAGACATCGGGGATGATTTAAGTCTGAATAAGGTAATGGTGGACAATGGCATCTCAGTAAACATACTATACCTAGCTGCATTCGAAAAAATGGGCTACAAGGTGGATCAACTAACCCCGGCCATGGAAGCCATTTATGGGTTCACAAACACAAAGGCCCCAGTAGTAGGAGCCATCGATCTACAGATATCCCTAGGAAAAAGAAACGGAAGAGTATCACGCACGGCACACTTCATCGTGGTCAATATAGATTCTCCGTTCAATGGAATCCTGGGCAGACCATGCATGCATTCACGATTTCAAGGCAATACCGTCATCTTACCACCAATGCTTCAGGTACCCAGGAAAAGATGGCAAAATGGCAATAGTTTTTGGAGCACAAAAAGACTCCAGAAACTCGTACAGGAAGGCAACTAAAATAGCCAAACCAATAACCCTGTACATCCAAGAAAGAGAGGAGGAAGAAGACACAACCTCAGCCAATAAAGTTGAGGAGGTCAAACTCTCAAAAGGAGGAGTCCTGATAGGCACATCTTTATCCTCCGAGTTGAAAAAATCACTACTGCAACTGTTAGAAACTCATGTGCACACATTTGTATGGGAAGGGGAAGCACCCTCACAGGTACAACGTACTATAACATGCCATGAACTCAACATAGACAGTAGCTTTACTCCTGTACGGCAGAAGCGAAGAATACTCGCAGCTGAAAGGAAGGAGGCAGCAGAGGCTGAAATTGAAAAATTAATCAAAACTGGGCACATCCGGGAAGTTAAATATCCAAAGTGGCTAGCAAACTCAGTCATGGTTAAAAAATCTAATGGGAAGTGGAGGATGTGTGTAGACTTCACAGACCTCAACAAAGCATGTCCAAAAGACAGCTATCCACTCCCATCCATCGACAGATTAGTAGATGCAGCATCAGGAAATGAGTTGCTATCTATGATGGATGCACATTCAGGGTACAACCAGATCCTAATGAAAGAAGATGATGAAGAGGCCACGTCATTCATCACAAAATGGGGAACATATTGCTACAAAGTCATGCCTTTCGGCCTACGAAACGCAGGAGCAACCTTCCAAAGGCTGATGGGCAAGGTTTTCAAAAAGTAGGAAGGAAGAAATGTCCTGGCATACGTAGATGACATTCTAGTAAAATCCAAGAAAGAAGATGAACACCCAAATGATCTGAAAGAGACCCTGGAAACTCTGCAGAATTACGGGATGAGGTTAAACCCTGCCAAATGCAGTTTCGGAGTACAAGAAGGAAAATTTCTTGGATTCTATGTAGGGCAGAAAGGGATAAAACCAAATCCAGATAAAATAGCAGCAATACTAGAAACATCACCACCTCGAACAATAAAGGAGGTACAAAAGCTAAATGAAAAAATCAACGCCTTAAGTCGGTTTATTTCCAAAACAGCAGACAAGTGCAAACCCTTTTTCCAGTTACTAAAAACTAGTCAAAAAGGGGCAATAACATGGACCTCAGAATGCGATGAGGCATTTCAACAACTAAAAGCACATCTGGCTTCACTACCACACCTAACTTCACCAAAGATAGGGGAGGAATTATACGTCTATGTAGCAGCTTCAGAGGAAGCTATCAGTGCAGTTCTAATATGTCAAAGGGACAGCGAACAAATCCTGATATATTATCACTCCAAAAGGCTACAGGGGGCAGAAACAAGATATCCTCCAGTGGAAAAAATAGTCCTGGCAGTAGTACATGCAGCACGCAGATTCATAGCATACTTTCTGGCTCATACAATTAAAGTCTTAACAGAACATCCACTGCGCAGAATACTCCACAGACCAGATACTTCCGGAAGATTGACGAAGTGGGCACTGGAGTTAAGCGAGTTCGATGTAGATTTTGTTCCTGCCACAGCCATCAAAGGGAAAGAAGTAGCAGACTTTATTGTAGACATGACCCAAGAAAGCAAAGAAAAACCATGGATAGTGGAAGTTGATGGCTCAAGCTGCAGTACAAGTGCAGGAGTGGGAATAAAGATAATCACTCCAGACCAAAGGATATATGAACATTCTATCAGATTACAATTCTCAGCTACAAATAACACAGCAGAATACGAAGCTGTAATCCAAGGCATGAGAATCCTCAAAAGGTTGGGGGTCTGTTCAGTAATCATTAGAACAGATTCTCAACTAGTGGTTCGGCAATTCACAGGAGAGTTCACAGTTAAAGAACCTCTGATCGTACAGTACGCAGCTACACTAGAAAAAATCAAAGAACAATTCACCAAGGTGGAGGTAGAACAGATTCCAAGGAGTCAGAATAACTCGGCTGATGCCCTGGCAAAGCTAGCATCTGCTTTCGAGGGGGGGCAGAGAGAGATACTAGTTGACTCAGCATCTACAGGCAGAAGACTGGAGGAAGAAGACTGGAGGAAACCCTTGATAGAATACTTCGAAGGGCAGAAACTTCCTGAGAACAAGAATGAAAGGCGTAAGTTACAAACACGCATTTCAAGATTCTGCCTGATCGGTGTCATTCTGTATAAGAAATTGATGACGATGGACCTCTAATGAAATG